>JAVJIF010010188.1:0-202780 GCA_038442645.1 Agave tequilana | reverse complement strand
AGGCGCTTCATAGCGCCTGTTGGAGGACAGATGCCTCTCCTAAGGCGCAGCACAAGCGCCTAGACAAATGCGCCTACAGAGCGCCGCAGGCCGTCTGACAGAGGCGTGGTGATTGGAATTCATTTTGCATCATTTTATACCACCTTACCATGCTTTATGTTAATAAAAATAGGATTTTTATTGCTTTTCTCTCTTCTTATTTTCAGGTCCATTCTTTAATGGAGAAGAAGGCCTAAATCTTGAGATTTTTGAGGAATTAAAGGTGTTTTTAGGAGCCCACAAACCATGAAGCCCAATTCTAGAATGATCCAAAATATATTCTCCAACTTTAGAAACTCCAGCTGGGTACACGCAGCATAACAGAATGTCAGAGAATTCATTGGCGAACGGCCAAGATGCAGCTGCGGAAACGTGGCCCTGTCCGTGGATCCGCGGCACTTCCTTGGTCGTTGATCAAGCGATTGATCCTACGGCTGTGGTGGGGACGTTATCTTCTCCTAAAGCCTATAAATAGACCCCCAGGGCCTCTGTAAAAAGAGAGGAGAGAATAGCATTTTGTTTAGACAATTAGTTAGGATTTTCTTTAAGCTCTCTTTAGTCTTCTTATATAATTTTCATTTCTCCTTCTTGAGGGTGAGAGAGGTCTCTGTAATTGAAGAAGTGACAAATCAATACAAAGGCTCAAGCTTTCCTTCCTCAATTCTTTCTAGTTCTATTGCATTTACTTTCAAGTTCTTTACTTTCTTGCACTTATTTTCTACCATGTCTTCTTGCTTGTTTTTCTTTTCTATGACTAACTAATCACTAACATGACAAACTAACTTCTAACACTACTAACTACTAACTCTTGGGTGATTGCTAACTCATATGAATCGTTGGATGTTTTTATTTCTAGTCTTGTGATTAACAAGTCTTTTATTTTCAATGATGATGAGTAGTGTTTCAATTCTAGTGAATGCTTTGTATCACCTCCATATGATTCATGTGTGCCTCATTTAGAGCCTTGTCTCTTGAACAAGTGCCTTGATGGAACATGAAGATAGATCACTTTAGTATGCTAACACCTATTGTACAAGTTTCTTATTTCATGCTACCTTGTTATAGCTTTGATGTACTAATGAATTTTACATTCTTGTTTAGCATACCTAAGTGTGAATACCTATGTTCCATTATTGAGAATCTATTGAGAGTCGATGATCCAAAAGGCCACCTAGCCAAGCTTAGATGAGAACACAACCTCAATTTGGAACTACATTGATTTGACAAAGTAAGATGTACTATTGCTAATGAATTTACATGAGGTATGAATCACCCGACGAGATTAGTAAGTTAAGTGTAGAATGTTAGTTAGTCATGGCCTTCTCTTAATTGAAATTCAAAACTCCTTTCTAAAACCATTTCTTTTTCCAACGTCACCGTTTTTCATACCGTCTTTTATTCTGTTTTCCATTCTGTTTCTTTTCTTAACAAAACTTTACAAAATTCTTCACTCTCTTTCTACCTTGTTTTTTCATTTTTAAACAAAGAAGAACCTTCATTTTTCTTCTCAAAAACGTAAAAACCGTGAACACTTCCATCGCTAGTCCTCCCTGCGGATACGACCCGTTATAGCTTGTACTACAAACGATGGTTCGAAGGAGTAAAGTAAATCTTTATACATGCTTCAGAGTTTGATAATCAGCACACAGACATAAACAGTCTACTCTGAACTCTTGCTCAATTCAATTCCTCCTTTCGAACACAGGACCCACAGAAATTTGATCCAGTTCCTAGCAACTTCTCAGATCTGTCAACGTACTATTTTAGATCCACAGAGATCCCATCCAGAGGCATCCCTACAGGTTAGTACTTTATTATTTAATTCAGTTTTAGATATATTTGTTTAGGGTAATTATTTAGATCATTGATTTAATTAATAATTTAGTTTTTAATTAATTAATAATTCAATTGTTAAACCACATGTTGAGAAAATTTAATATGTGTAACTAAACAAATTCCATGAGCCTAGGGTGATGAACCTATGCTACAAGATTATGGTGAACTTTTAACTCTCTTAAATATAATATGAAAAACACATTAATTTATTCTTAAACAGTGGGATTAATTGCTAGATATTTAGAAATTTGACAAGATATGTTTAAACAGTCAATATTCTATGCTTAGAGATCTCCTTATTTGTGTTTTATTTTATTATAGTATTTTGATGAAATATGTCAATAAATTTAATATCTTGTGCTTAGGACAACAGTTTTAGTATTTTATACTATTTGAGACAAGAAATTGTTATTGTGTAATCATTAAAATAGAGACAAATACCATCACATGAACAGTAGTCTAAGGGATCCTACCCTAGATACATGATCCTTCTCTTTGACAAACTAGTTCGCACCAACTTTTCAATCTTTTCAACCAATTCGCCTAATTTGTGTTAGGATCATTAAGAAGCACCTTCCCTGTGGACTGACCCTCAAGTGTTACATGATCTACCGTGCACTTGCGGTAATTTAAAAATAGAGAGCGAAATCTCACCATCAGTACACCTATACTTTCTCAGAGAAATTATGTATGAAAGTAACATAATTACATTCACCCCAATGGATGCAACTGCGTAGGTCCATACACATCTGTGTGTACGAGATAATAAGCTATTAGTTTGTGCACTTATGTAGTAAAAGCTATTCTTGACGTCATCCATAATGCAAAATTTACTGATTGAGGCTGAACTTGCACAGAAAATATAGTTTAAAAATGATGAATAGAAAGTGCTAGGTTGCTCAATACTACCGCTATAGCAAGTGGCTATACGGTTCGTGATCCGCAAGGAGAGACTGCGATGGAAGCGTTTAAGTAATTCTTTCTAAGTTACTATTATCAGTTAAAGATTTATTTTTTGTTTCTTAAAAGAAAATGAAAGTGTTAAATTCGAAGAGGAAAAGAAGAAGAAGAAGAGATGGTGATGCTTCAATTAAAAGGAAAACTAATTTAGAAAAATGAAAAGAGAAGTAAAGAATGGTGTTGATGTAAATGTGTTTCTAAAATAAGAAATAAAGAAAGAAAACTAAGAAAACTTACTTACCTCTTCGGCGCTTGCTTATCTTGAATCCTTTGCAATGACTTATCTTAACTTGAAGGCGATCGTAGTATGGCATATATGATTTTTCCTACTCCAAATCGGTCAAACTAAATAAAATACAAGTAGAAAGGAATACTAAACTATTACACAATTAAAGTAGATATCCATCACCACAAGCCATCAATGGCCCTTGTAAGGGCAAGACAGATTCGAGGCTATAGGATTCACTTGGATTACAAGTCACAGAAGAGGCAAGTAAAACAAAAATAAGAAGAAAAATAAGCTTTTGATTAAATTGAAAAACGATGAAAAACAAGAAGTTTTACATCTGAGTCACTCTTAATACAAATCTTCCTCTCCTTCTCTCATGAATCTCTTCTCAAAGCTAAGCTATAAAAAAAAAATACATAATGAAAAATAAAAACCTAAGTTAAACCTTAAGAGAAAAGTCTATTTCTAAACTCTCTGCTATAGTGGTGTCCTTTTACCTTCAGAAATGCATGCATTTATAGGAGAAATGGAGTGGGGAGAAGCGTATGGAGATAGGGGGAGCGAAAGCTCCCCTAACAGAATCCATCCAGCTGTGAAAACGCAGTTTTGGCCACGTTTTCGCTGCTAGGAATAGGCCAGATCTACGGATCGTGGCATCCTTTGATCTCAATATGCTTTTATTTTTTTTGTAAATTTTCAGTTTGAACTCTGATTTCAATCTTATTTTTGTTGATTTTTCAGTTAGCCGAATAGATCTCTAGAAATCTGATTTTAATTGGGATTATCTTTTCTGATACAGATTGATCTTCAAGTAACCAAATAGATCCATATAAATCAGATTTAACTGGTCTTTATTTTGTATTATCTTCTCTCCCTTCATTAATCATATCCTGCATGAATTAAACAGTAAGACAAGGTGATTAGCAGATTTATTACAAGATAAGTATAGGAATGTACTAATAAATAATGTAATATATGTGTACGCATTTACGTTGGTTAAGTTTGCAGTGTTTAATACCTAGTAGAACTCTTTTACTGTGTAGGGCTCAAAGACCTCGCTCGCTCATGTGTCCAAAATGCAGGTGCCAAAGTCTTGTAGTGTTCTTCTTTGCTGTTGCTACATAAGCATCACCAATAACCACGCTCGATCACTTTGTACAAGTTCGCCATATGCTTGGCTTTTAGGATCATCATGGAGTCCTTAGTACCCTTTAAAACATCATCCGTACCCAAGAACTTGAATCCCTGAGCTTCTAAGGCTCCTAATGAGAGAAGATATTTCCTCAGATCTGAAATATATCTCATGTCCTTGAGTGTTCGCACCCGTCCATCAAATATCTTCATGCAGATATTGTCTATTTCAACTATTTTGCATGCAGCATCATTTCAACTGTGCCTCTTTTAAAAGGCTCATATGTGCTGAACCATTCTTTCTTTTGGCATATGTGATATGTGTTCCCCGAGTCAAGTAACTAAATATCTGAGAATCTCTCTGTCTCTATCTGAATTTATTGACAAAATATCACATGATTCTTCAATCGCTTTCTCGGCTACGTCAGCTTGATTCGTTTATTTTCCACTGGTACTAGCTCCATCAACTCCTGAACTGCCCTTCTTCTTTAGCATCTCCTTGTACTTGGAGCAAGTCTCCTTCATGTACCTTGGCTGTTTTTGCAATAGTAGCAAAAAATTCACTAGAAGCTTTGGTATCCTTCTTGGTCCTCTACTCTATGATCTTCCCTTCTGCTCCTTGACAACCAAACCTGAGGCCTCCTATATGAAATTTATCTTTTTCATTAGCTCATTGTTCTAGAGCATTTGCCTGATATCTTCCAACTCTAAGGTCTACTTTTCATATGATTGCTAGAATTTAAGAGAAATACCGTGTAATTTAGGGCTAACGGGTCGTGTCCACGAGAAGAGATGCGATGCAAACTTTTTAGTATTTTAAGAAAACAAGTTTTAGGGTTTATATTTTTTTTAGATAAAAAGAAGATGGTGAGTAAAGAATTGATTTAAAGAAACTTGAAAATTGGAGAAGGTTTTGGAGATGATGATTTTAAAGAAGCTTGAAGATGTTGTGTTTGATTGTATTTAAAAGAGAGATCCAGGCTTACTATTCTATTATTCAACCATGTATTGTTCTCTTGAAAGTTAAAATACCTCAATGAGATCATAGGCAAAGATTTTAGTCTTGTAAAAAGAGATCAAGTAAAATACATAAGATAACTTTTAGAAATCGAACTTCAGTTTTAAAATCTTTCTTTGAGTTGAATGTTAAACCATCAAAGTAATAAAGCAAGCATGGAATAAAAACAAGTTCGTTTTAAGATCAACTTCAAGAGTTAGTTCAAAGTCCAATCCCATTCTCATGTGCCTTCAAAAACACTCGCCAATATGCAAGGCTTAATCTAGGCATTCATATAATTCATTGGGTTCTTTTTTATAGAAATCAATCAAGAAGAAAACACATAGAAGAAGAAGAATAGTGAGCCCAGAAAATTGATTTAGCTACTCATAATGAAAAAAAATAAACAACGGAATGAATTAAAAGTATAGACATACCAGTAAGATTGAGTAGAGTCAAGTAAGGTGAATCTCCTTTGATTGTCACTTTAACAGTCAATTACACATTCTTTTCCTCTCTCTCACTTGTTGTTGATTAAAATAAAAATGAGATACAACTTCTCATAAACTATCTAATAATGATCCTAAACCCTAAAAATAAAGCAAGAAATTAATCTTAGTCTTCGTCCCTCTACCTCTGATGTGTGGGGTATTTATAGGGAAGAAACAGATAGGGGAGACAGTGGAGAAATAGGGGGAGCAAACGCTCCCCAGATTCAAAGAGAAGGCCACGGAAATACGGCTTTTGCCGCATTTCTGTGGCAAAATCCTGGCCTTAGAGCCAAGATCAAATGGCTGTGCGTTCGTCCTTTAGTCCCCTGTCCTTTTATCCTGTTGGATCTTGAATTACTATTCTGCATTTGACGAGATATCCTTTGATCTTCAGTTCAACCAATTTGGGTCAACAAAAGTCTATTTTTGTTTTAATTTTAATTGGTATTTATTTCATCTGATATACCCGGTCTTCAGATAAGATAGCTTCTGAAAAATCTGCATTTGAATCGATTCTCTTTCTTTTGAACTCTATATTTAATTAGATAAATCTGTCATTCTCTCTCTTTCTTTCTTAATTACCATGCACACCACTGGACATAAAAATACATTAATAGTAGAGTTTTATTTAAATAAAAATGTAAAAATGTGACAAATATGATATGAAAACAAGCAATGCACGTGTGTGATCACCCTCCACACCTATCTTTTGCTCGTCCTCGAGCAAAATAAATTGTAAATCTAACCTAACCTAATTCACTTTCGTAGGAATCACGGTTGCACTTAGCATGTGCAATAAGTCGTTAAACCTCTAGGTTACCCCGAGAGGACGAGTTTTGTCTCGTGAGGATTTTTAATGGATTACACCACAAAATCCATAAAGAAAGAAAAAAGTGTTAGTATTTTTGAAAAGCATTTTAAAAAAGAGAGAAAATATTTGAAGTATTATTGTAAGAGTTCATGTATTTATAAGTTATAGAAAAATCAAAATTTCATTCCTAAACTTAGTCTCTATTCCAAATTTATCATCAATCAAGGTAAGAAGTCAAATTGTATTTCTCATCTAGTCTATTATTTTACCCTAAGTCATATGTACCTTGTGATCGTGAAAATTTTGACTCAAGGTTCTTTAACTCTAACTCTTATGCCTTATTTTCTTTTTTATATTTTTAGTTGTATTATTTTTTAGTTTTATTAGGCTTTCTAATCTGTCCATATAACAAGCCTTTAGTCGGTGACACTCAAACGGACGGTCTTAGGGCACCGGGTGAGAAAACACCCCTAGAACTTAAGGACTCGAGCAAATAAGGCTACAAAAGTAAGGATTTTATTATAAGATGGACCGATTTTAGGCGTGAATACTTATGCTTTATAAGGCACAAATACCCAGCTTAATCAGAGAATTTATATATATATATATATTATAAGACAAAAGAATTTTTGTTTTTTGAACCCTAAGTGTGTAAGTGTATAAAGTGTACATATTTCATCAAGATAAAGTTCAAGACTAAATTACTTTTCTAAATTTTCTTTCTAACCCTAAAAATCAAACAAATTTTTTATTTTGACCAAGTATAGGAAATCCTAATTATGATTCTCCTCTTCCTTAAAATTGACTTAATTTCTAACAAAAAATATATCAAAATATTGTTCTTTTCTAAAAAAAGTTTTTTTTAAAGTTATGTTAGTCATGTTAGAACCCTCCCCCACACCTATCTCATGCATTATCCTCAATGTATGACTGTAATGCATGAAATAAAGTGTAAAAGAGATGCATAAGAAAATAATATACGAAAAAATGTACAACATCATGTTTCTCCCACCCTATATCTTTTTAGGTTTTATCCCTCTAGCTCGCTTTCTATCATTCCAATAGGTTCTCTTTATGGGGCACAGTGGGGAGGCCAATTTTTTTGTCATTTTAACTTTCTTTCTCCCCAGTCTCACCTTTCTTAAGCTCTTCTTCCTCATATGTCTACATCCATTGTTTAAAAGTTGATTACCATCACACCTTTCAATTGAAACTTTCTCACTATGAATACCTAAGAATTCTAGCTTAGTTATATACATCTCCTCAAAATTTAGATCAACACTTTCTCTTGGAGGTGTGTAATTAACCAAAATATCTCTAATCGGTTCTTCCAATCACATGAGTTCTTCTTCAAGGAGATTTTCAAAGGTTAGGTCAATCAGAGGTTCTTGAATTATATTCTCATGTGATATATCATTGCTTGGCTCATCGAAAGTGAAAACACTCAAATCATTTTTTTTTTAAAGAAGACTCTAAAAATAGGATCTCCAACATATGTCTTCTCATTAATATAATCACACTTATCCTTAAATAACTCATCAAGAAATAGAGATTCATTCTCTATACCTTCGCTTTTTTCTTTACAATTATCCTCAATGAAGTTTACCTCAAACGTTTGGTCTCTTATCTTACGAGGTTGTTTTTCTAGGTTGAAGACATTGACCTCTTTAGTCATGTCTCCAAAAGTCAACCTCATAGATCCGTTCCTACAATTGATGATCACATTTGTGTAAAACACCTTAAGGGGGGGTGAATAGGTGTAAATGCTAATCTAGAAACTAAGTGCGCTAAATGCGGAAGCTTAAACAAATATTGCAACACACTTAATACAACCAACAAGTGTAGCCGAATTCCCCGTGAAGGGCTCTGGACTAACTCCTCTTGATTCCCCTATGTATGGGTTGAGGTGCTATATGAACCTCTTGTGGTTAAGTACAAGTGAGGCACACACAAGCAAACCAAGCATATAAATGATATAGCAATATAAAACAATGCAAGGCACAACACAAGTATAAATGATATGGCAATATGAATAATGCAATGCACAAAGTAAAGAGAGAGTTAAAGAGACAAGTGGATCAAACGCAAACACAAGGATATGTTCCGAGGTTTGAGCCCCTAGCTCTACGTCCCCGCCTTCACCGAGAAGGATTTCTAATCCACTATAGGAGTACTGAACTCCTCTCTCAACCTTACAATGCCACCGAGGCAATACAACCACAATCCACCTCTACCGAAGAGGGATAAGGCCCGTAGCCAATAACCAAACTCCACCTCACACTTGAGGGAGCAAACACAAATCTCAACCTCTACCGAAGAGGGAGCAAACCAATCACCCGATCAACCTCTACCAAAGAGGGATACAACAAAAGCAAGGGTGTTTACAACTTGGTGGTATCTTTCAACCACAAACAATCTCTCTTTTTCCACTAAATAAGATCCTAATAGAATAGGATAGAATGATAGCTCAAGTGTGAAAAACTAGGTGTTTGAAAAACAGAAACTCAAAGAAAAATACTTGGGAAAACTCTTGTAAAAGATAGAAAATGAAGGCCAAGACAAATCTCCCAAAATACTCTTTTCTTTGATTTTTCCAAAAACCGAAAACAAATAAGATTGGAAGTTTAAAGCTCAAAAACACTTTTGAAAACTTGTTTTTAACACTAGGGAAACAGCAATTTTTCTCTTATAAAAAACCTTAGCCAAAATCCCAAAGAAATGGGGTTTATATAGGCCAAAACAGAAACTAGCCGTTAGGCTGATCTGGCAGCCTGACAGGCTAGCGGTCGGCTGGCCCGGCCGACCGCCAACGGTCAGAAATATGACTGTTGGGCAATCCGGTCGGCCGTGCGGCCGACCGCCCAGATACAGAGAGCAAAGCTCTCTGGTCCGGTCGGCCGCCCGGCCGACCGTCCCTGTGTCTACCAAACGTGCACAAGCCTGTGCACGTTGGTCGACCGCAAGGGTCGACCGACCTTTGGTGCGGTCGACCCGTGCGGTCGGCCGACCTGGCCTGTCAGCCACTGTTCTGGGACAGAAACATATGTAAAAAATATTTCTAAAAATCTTTTAAGTCTTTGTAAAAATACCCAAAAATAGTTTTAACATTTTGTATTGATATATAAACCTGTGATAAAAATTTCAACTCAAATATCAAGCAATTTGAACTATTTTTGTGTCTTATCATTTTTACCAAAAACTAAAACTTGTATTTTATCAAACTTGGATTTTTCAATAGGAAATCTGATTTTTCCTAAAACTCATAGAAATACAAAAACATGATATTTAAACACATTGAAGCATGTTGCATATGGACATAAGTTCAATATACATGAAACATATATAACATAGTTTTTTGTCTTTAAATCCAAAAATATGTTTTGTTAAAAATACCAAAACATAAAACGTGTGTGTATTGTGCACTTGAGCATATCAATATTCTTATCTTTACACATGGATCTAAACACACTAAACTAAACTAAGGATACCTAAGTCTTCTTGACGATCTTCAATCTTCAAGTTGACTTGCTCCCCAAACCGTGATCCACCGAGTGCAAATGTATGAACTTGAAGCTTGGGCACCGGAATCACCATGAAAAGCTTCTAGACTCCTCTTTTTGAAGCAATCACCAACTAATATCTTGATTAATGATCTGTAACTAAAATCACAAGATTATTAGTAAACATACCTACATGAGTTAATCATCATCAAAACTAGGGTGGAAGGCCTTCGGGCCAACAATCTCCCCCTTTTTGATGATGACAAAACTCATGGAGTTATATATGCATGGATTAAAGTTAAGCTTCAAAGAAGCTCCCCCTTAACTCATGCATAAACAGATAAACATAATATGCAATGAATAACAATGCATAATCATGTATAAACAATAAAAGGCTCTAGATACCAATGAAATGTCCAAAAACAAAACATGCTCTAGATACCAATTAAAATTAAACTAAATTAAACTTAATATATGCAAAACATAAATATGCATATATAAAACTCAAAATCTTTCTCCCCTTTTTGTCAAGCATCAACAAAGGGGTAAACAATCAAAATAAAACAAAATCTTCTCCCCCTTTTTATTACAAAGAAACAATCATCAATAAAAAGGGTAAAAGCAAAACCAAATCAATAAATTTTTATCCCCCTTTTTGTTCGAAACAATGAATCAACAAAAGGTGAAATAAATACAGTGTTCTTCCCCTTTTTGTCTAAAACAAAAAATAAAACCAAATAGGGGTGACAATCAATTAAGGTATCAATTGAAAATATGTCAAAGTAGCATCTTGATACCAATTGAAAGTAAACATAGGTCAATAAATATTATATGCTATATACATTCATGAAGAGGAAGACGGTAAAGTAACTTCCCTACACATATACATTACATGAAAGAGGGATGACAAGCCCTAATTCACATAACGTATAATATGTAATGGATAAGAGGAGATGTGAAGCTCCTCCTACACACGTGTATCACATAAAGAAGAGATGTCAAGCTCCTCAATACAAGATACACTCAACATGAATCTATATGTAGAAGAGATGTTAAGCTCTCCTTGCATATAGGCAATACAAATCAAAACTTTTGAATTTTTCTTTAAACAAAAATTTTGAGATACCAAATTTTAAAACATTCAAATAAACATTTTGATATCAAAAGAGAGTATTTTTCTTTTTAAGTACATGATATCAATTTAAACTTTTATTTTCTATCATAAAGCAAGGGAGTGAAAATACAAATACCAATTGAAATATGAAAATCGAATTTTCTCCCCCTTTATGAAATACCAACAAAACACATGCATAAGCTTGAAATAAGATACTAATTGAAAATTGAATCAATTGAAACAAAGTTGAAGCTCAAGCTTAGCATATACAAAATTTTGTGCTTAAAGATATAGGGATGTAATAAGCACAAATAAAACATATATATGTATGAAAAGTTTAATACCAATCGAAATTGATACTCTTAGAATTAAAAAACATACATACATACAAACATATATGAGTATACAAGAAAGGTCAAAATTGATACCAATTGAAAGAATTTCAAAGATACCAATTGAAACAACAATAATGATCAAGGTATAACTCATATAACCTATCCTCCCAATCATGTTCAAGTTTAAAATGATTTTCAATATAAGGCATACATGAGCATGATCGCCCATCCATCCGCCCGTAGACGGTAGGAGTTTTCAAAAATAGATTTGAAAATATAGTGCGTTTGAAAAACTCTACCAAATGAAGAATACCGTAACTAGTTATATGAATTGTAAACTAGTACGAAATCCTTCAAGTAAGGAATAAAAACAAATTGTTTTTTATGAAATAAGAAATCCACATGATATCAAAACACTCAAGTCAATTAAGCACAAAAATGACTCATGAAAACAAAACATGAGTAAACAATAAATGTGAGTGTACAAATAAGATGTGAAGATCACAATCATGAAAGATAGACATTTAAGCTCAATATTCTTTGAAACATGAAAACATGAAAATCATTAAAACTTATTTAATCTTCAAGGTATATGTATGTCTTATACAAACTAAAGTATACATACATATCCAAAGATAAAGAGTCCACAAAGATATATGCATGAATGCACGTGGCTCAAAAGGATGTATATGTATAATAATAATTTGGATAAAATGGACATATACATGAAGTTAAATATATATACATAAAACAAATTCAAAAATGGAATACAAGTTTAAAATGCATGTATCATCAAAACTAGACTATACTAGCACATCTAATGGGTTCAAATAAGCATTCAAGCTCAAACATATATAGATTTATTTGTGGCCCACTATATGTACAAGTATATACCTAGTCTTAATGAAAACTAACATTTAAACAAGTAATCAACACATGAAGCATAAAACAAGATATGAATGAACATGAAAAGCATAAACATGATTATTATGTAAATCCACATGTTATTAAATTTATGATAAACATGATAGCTAAACAAAGGTGAGAACACTAAAATAATGGTCCATATAAGCATGGGTGTCTCAAAAGGGCTATACATGCAAGTCATAAGCCTAATAAACATGGCATTTACATACTAATCTATAAACATCAAAACATGCTATAAATAATAAACATGAAAAGCATGCAAACAATAAATAGGAGTTAGGAATCGTTACCAAAACCTAGAAGGCAACTTTCCTTGTCTCCAAAACATGGTGGTCCTCTCCACCAAACATCCCTTGAAAGTGATGCATCCAAAATGTTTCCTTTAAGTACGGAACGCATTCACTCCAAGGTACCTTCACTCTCACGTCATGCGAGAGCCCACACCTTCATCAAACACACGAGGGTGGTCTTTGGTACCCATATCTTATTGGGTCCATGGGGGTTAGTCCCTTCTCTAACCCAAACAAATTTAGATGCTAAATTTTCATCATGTATACGATCAAAACAAAATTTAGCAAGGTGGCCCTTACGTCCACAATGTGTACAAGTGTACACATGAGCATACATAGTGTGATGGTGTCCGTGAGGAGCATGTGTATGCCGTGGAGGGTGTGCATGAATAGATGGAACTTGTTTCTTTCGAAACAAAGTTTCCAAACGTGTATGGCTCTTGGCACAATGGCACAAAGTGGAGCCCAAACAAATCATATTCTTCTTTAACATGAAATATCATTGTTAATTAAAGAAGAAGTGGCACATGCAATAGGTGAAATGTGTGATACTACACTAGCATGGCAAACATGTGTATCAATCTTATTTTGCAAAAATTCATTTTTCTTTAAACATACATCTAAATCATTTGAAATAGAAATTATTTTATTTTTCAAAGCAACATTCTCTTTTAAAACAAAATCAACTTTAGAAGACAAATTTTCATTTTTCTTCAAAAGTGTTTCACAATCATTTTTAGATTTTAAAAATTTATTTTCTTTTAGTGCAAGATCAAGTTGAGATTTCAATGAATCCCTTTCATTAGAAATCTCCACCTTCTCTTGCAAAATCATATTAAGTCTAGAAAACAAATCTTTATTATCATTGTTAAGGCCTAGACTTTTCTTTTTCAAAATTTTATATTTTTCAATTAATTTTTCACAAACAATGGAAAGTTCTTTATTTAAGGCATGGGCATCATAATCATCACAAGAAGAACTAGATCAAAACTATCTAGTTGAGTTTCCGATTGTACCTCAAGGGAGTCATTCCCTTGGACCGTATAGCATTGTTGTGGCTCAGATTCATCTCCACTAGATTCTTCCTCCGGTTGGATTGGCAAATGAAGCTTGGAGGTGGTGGTGGTTGTCAACTTGTTCCACACTGCAAAGGCGGAATCAAGGTTAGAAACATGCATAAGATATTCTTTTGATAACGTGCTTCTAATGGCCTCAAGGGCTTGTGCATTGGCCCCTATATGCTTGCTATCACTAAGAAAGGATTCCTTGGTAATGGCAAGATGAACTTTATAACCTAGGATTTGAAAATAGATGGACATCCTAGTCTTCCAAACAAGAATGTTGGAAGGGTCAAACATAGGTGGGGTCATGAAGTCCATGGGTCCAAACTATATGTGTGCAAACAAGAAAGTGCAAATGTAGACTAGCAAATAAAGGATCTCACTCCTAGGATGTTAAGCCTAAGTATCAAGAGCGTTGGCTCTGATACCAATTGTAAAACACCTAGAGGGGGGTGAATAGGTGTAAATGCTAATCTAGAAACTAAGTGCGCTAAATGCGAAAGCTTAAACAAATATTGCAACACACTTAATACAACCAACAAGTGTAGCCGAATTCCCCGTGAAGGGCTCTGGACTAACTCCTCTTGATTCCCCTATGTATGGGTTGAGGTGCTATATGAAGCTCCTGTGGTTAAGTACAAGTGAGGCACACACAAGCAAACCAAACATATAAATGATATAGCAATATGAAACAATGCAAGGCACAACACAAGTATGAATGATATGGCAATATGAATAATGCAATACACAAAGTAAAGAGAGAGAGTTAAAGAGACAAGTGGATCAAACGCAAACACAAGGATATGTTCCGAGGTTCGAGCCCCTAGATTTACGTCCCCGCCTTCACCGAGAAGGATTTCTAATCCACTATAGGAGTACTGAACTCCTCTCTCAACCTTACAATGCCACCGAGGCAATACAACCACAATCCACCTCTACCGAAGAGGGATATGGCCCGTAGCCAACAACCAAACTCCACCTCATACTTAAGGGAGCAAACACAAATCTCAACCTCTATCGAAGAGGGAGCAAACCAATCACCCGATCAACCTCTACCAAAGAGGGATACAACAAAAGCAAGGGTGTTTACAACTTGGTGGTATCTTTCAACCACAAACAATCTCTCTTTTTTCACTAAACAAGATCCTAATAGAATAGGATAGAATGATAGCTCAAATGTGAAAAACTAGGTGTTTGGAAAACAGAAACTCAAAGAAAAATACTTTGGGAAAACTCTTGTAAAAGATAGAAAATGAAAGCCAAGACAAATCTCCCAAAATACTCTTTTCTTTGATTTTTTCAAAAACCTAAAATAAATAAGATTGGAAGTTTAAAGCTCAAAAATACTTTTAAAAACTTGTTTTTAACACTAAGGAAACAACAATTTTTCTCTTGTAAAAAACCTTAGCCAAAATCCCAAAGAAATGGGGTTTATATAGGCTAAAACAGAAACTAGCCGTTAGGCTGATCTGATAGCCTGACAGGCTAGCGGTCGGCCGGCCCGGTCGACCGCCAACGGTCAGAAATATGACCGTTGGGCAATCCGGTCGGCCGTGCGGCTGACCGCCCAGATACAGAGAGCAAAGCTCTCTGGTTCGGTCGGCCGCCCGGCCGACCGTCCCTGTGTCTGCCAAATGTGCATAAGCCTGTGCACGTTGGTCGACCGCAAGGGTCGACCGGCCTTTTGTGCGGTCGACCCGTGCGGTCGGCCGACCTGGCCTGTCAGCCACTGTTCTGGGACAGAAACATATGTAAAAATATTTCTAAAAATCTTTTAAGTCTTTGTAAAAATACCCAAAAATAGTTTTAACATTTTGCATTGATATATAAACCTGTGATAAAAATTTCAACTCAAATATCAAGCAATTTGAACTATTTTTGTGTCTTATCATTTTTACCAAAAACCAAAACTTGTATTTTATCAAACTTGGATTTTTCAATAGGAAATCTGATTTTTCCTAAAACTCATAGAAATACAAAAACATGATATTTAAACACATTGAAGCATGTTGCATATGGACATAAGTCTAATATACATGAAACATATATAACATAGTTTTTGTCTTTAAATCCAAAAATATGTTTTGTTAAAAATACCAAACATAAAACGTGTGTGTATTGTGCACTTGAGCATATCATTATTCTTATCTTTACACATGGATCTAAACACACTAAACTAAACTAAGGATACCTAAGTCTTCTTGACGATCTTCAATCTTCAAGTTGACTTGCTCCCCAAACCGTGATCCGCCGAGTGCAAATGTATGAACTTGAAGCTTGGGCACCGGAATCACCATGAAAAGCTTCTAGACTCCTCTTTTTGAAGCAATCACCAACTAATATCTTGATTAATGATTTGTAACTAAAATCACAAGATTATTAGTAAACATAACTACATGAGTTAATCATCATCAAAACTAGGGTGGAAGGCCTTCGGGCCAACAATTTGCAGTCGCAAGAAACGGATGCCCTAAGATAATGGGAGTTTGAGACCTACGATTGGATACAGGTTGGGTCTCAAGAATAATAAAATCTGCTGGGTAGATAAACTCTCCAACCCGGATAAGGACGTTCTTAATTTTCCTCTGAAAACTTTCACTGAACGGTCAGCCAGTTGGATGGTGACTCGAGTTGGACTAAGATCGCCCAACCCGAGTTGTTGATGAACTGAGAAAGGGAGCAAGTTGATACTTGCCCCCAAGTCAAAAAGTGCACGACTAATCTCGGCTTGTCCTATAGTGCAGGCAATGGTGGGACAAGCCGAATCCTTATACTTGACAGGAATCGGACCCGAAAGTAGCTCACTAATGTTAGTGGCTAAGAAGACTTTCTTGGGTACACTAATCTTTCTCTTCTTGGTGCACATGTCCTTAGAAATTTTGCATAAGATGGGACTTGTTGGATTGCATCAAGAAGTGACACATTTATCTTCACTTAATTGAAGATTTTAATTATCTTATCCATGTGTAGATTTTACTTGTTGTTCTTCAGCCTATTTGGAAATAGTATTATAGGTTTATGCACCTGACTGGCTGACTTGTCTTTTTCAGACTCGTCAGATGGGGATGGATTGGAAGTAGATGAAGTGGATGCTTGTGTGTTGTTGTGCTGAAGGCATTAGGTGGCGTAGACACTTGATTATCAACTTTCTTTTCTGACCTTAATGTATGAATAGCTTTGCATTGATTTAACTGTTGATCCTCAGCCAGATGAACTTGGTTAGAATTTTTTGGGTTCGTTAATGGTTGACTAGGTAAAGTACCCTTGGCCTCTCATTTTGTGAATTAGCTAGCTGACTAATTTGAACCTCTAACCTCCTTATGGTTTGTGCGTCATTGTTTTGCAGTGTTTGTATGAGGGACTATTGGTTCCTCATATACCTTTCCATAGTTTTTTTCAAAATCAGTCATTCTTTTCTTAAGTGAAGGATTTTGGAAAGAAGATTGTGGAGCATGGTTAGAAAAGTTCTGTTGATAATTGAAAGAATTAGATTGATGATTATGATTGGGATGGTAATTGGGTTGATGATAGGAAAGGTTGTGATTATGATTGGGATGTTGAAAGTGATTTGACCTTGAGCGGTCATTATTGTTTTGGCTCCATGAGAAATTCGGGTGATTCTCCAGCCAGGATTGTACGTCTGAGCATAAAGATTTTATGAGGCCTTGAAAAGGCCGTATTCATGGGCTTGGGATACATTTGTTGAGTATTGAAAACTGGACACTCCTCAAACATATGGTTCATAACTTGACAGTAAGTACAGCCCGTAGTTGAAAATTGATTTGGGCTGACTTGGTTAACTGGAACTGGCTCCTTGGTTTCTAAAGCTTCCATTCTTCTCATTAGGCTAGAAATTTTAGCCTCTGTAGTTATGGATGATTCTATTGAATGGAGATCTCCTTTTGAAGAGATAGAATTTGTATTCCTAGACCTTTCTGGAGTAGGTTCCCATTGATGGATTTTTTCGGCTAGGTCCTCAAATGAATCTCACCCTTCGTTTTCATTCTTTTGCAAGAATCCCCCCTGGCACATGGTCTCTAAGAGGATTTTGTTCTGAAAGTTTAAACAATCATAGAGAATTTGGTATTGTCGCCACTTGTTTATGCCATGATGAGGACATTGGATAAGGAGGTCTTTGAAACGTTCAAAGTATTTCCAAAATGGTTCACTAGGTTCTTTCTTAAACTGCATGATGTTCTTCCTAATGAGAGAGATCTTGTGAATTGGATAGAATTTCTTTAAGAAAACCTTAATAAAAATCATCCCAAGATGTGATAGAACTGATCGCTAAGCTGTATAGCCATTTCTTGGCTAAGTCCTTAAGAACAAATGGGACAAATCTCAACCTATAGCGTCATCTACAAGGTGAGTTATTTTCATCATTAAACATACTTTCTTAAATTCTCTTATAAAGAAATACGCATCTTCGAATTCTAAGCCATGAATTTAGGGAGAGTGTTGATGAACTGAGGCTTAAGCTCAAAATTATTGTCACCAATCGATGGAAGTTGGATGCAAGATGGAAGTGAGGTTCTCATAGGGTAGAACCTATCCTACAATGATATTGGTTGAGCCATAATCGAATCTGATTTTGGATCTTGTTTAGGTGGTAAAATATTTCTAGTTAACCTAGATGGGTCTCTTGACCACACTTGCATACAAAGTTGCTACCACAAACAAGCTTACCAATCAGTTAAAAAGAAAAAAAAATTCAACCACGCCTATTCTAAAGGAAACTTAGATAGAGACAACTCTTAACTGGTTGACTGTCCACAAAAGGTATAATGCAGACTCTAACCATAAGCTAATCAGCCAATAAGAGCAAGATTAGTGGGAGGTATCCGCGCAAAAGCGACAGGCCTAATTAAGCCAAATAACCAGCCTTCTGGGATTCGCCCCTGAATCCCTGTCTTTTGACACCAATTTGGTAGGAGTCAAATTCTAAAACCTTCCCCCTTAGAATAATCGCTTAATGAGTTTGAGATGTCCCTAAGGCCAACGCCTATCAGATTTTAAATTAGGCTTAGATTGTGCGTACTTGGATATGGTGCGTACTTGGAGATGGTTTGTGGCTAAGGAAGGATAATGACATCCCCACCTTATCTTTTGTTGGGGTTTGCCCTTAAAATATTTTAGTGCAAAGTGTGAAAGATATAGAAAAATAATATTCAACAAGCAAGTAATCATTCAAGAATATTTTCTAAGTTATATGCTATGCATACATATCTTGTCTCCAGCTTTCTTTAACAATAATTAAAATGAAATGTAATTAGACAAATGCCTAGGAATGCAACTCTAAACATTTTTTAAAATAATTACAATCAACCAATTACTATTGTATTAAAAACAGGATTGTGAGATAATCAAGTGTAAAAACTAGCAATTAAGAAATCTTGTTTTTGTAGAGCAATATGTCCTGCAAAAAAGAGTTATTAGTAGTCCTACAAAAAAGTTACTTTTCTGCTGCAAACTCTTGAAATCCTGTTTTCTACTTTCTATAGCAGGGGCACAAGATCACAAGTCTTCTTCTGTAATGCTTGATCACTCAACCTGATTTCTTTATCCCGGAAACAAAATACCAAACTTGTTAAAACACAAGAATATTATTTTCTCCCCGACAAGGACGATAAAAATTGATTGTTTAAGAGAAATACCATGTAGCTCAGGGCTAACGAGTCGTGTTCATGAGGAGAGATGTGATGAAAGCTTTTCGGTATTTTGAGAAAAATAAGTTTTAGTGTTTATGATTTTTTAGATGAAAAAGAAGATGGTGAGTAAAGAATTGATTTAAAGAAAACTTGAAAATTGGAGAAGATTTTGGAGAAGATAATTTTAAAGAAGCTTGAAGATGTTTCATTTGTTTGTATTTAAGAGAGATCTGGGCTCATTATTCTATTATTCAACTATGTGTTGTTCTCTTGAAAGTTAAATGCCTCAATGAGATCATAGGCAAAGATTTTAATCTTGTATAAAGAGATCAAGTAAAACACATAAGATAGTTTTTAGAAATCGAACTTCAGTTTTGAAATCTTTCTTTTAGTTGAATGTTAAACCATCAAAGCAATAAAGTAAGTATGAAATAAAAATAAGTTATTTTCAAGATCAACTTCAAGAGTTAGTTCAAAGTCCAATCCCATCCTCATGTGCCTTCAAGAACACTCGCCAATATGCAAGGCTTAATCTAGACATTCATATGATTCATTGGGCTCTTTTTTATAGAAATCAATCAAGAAGAAAACTCATAAAAGAAGGAGAATAGTGAACGCAGAAAACTGATTTAGCTACTCATAATGAAAAAAGAATAAAAATGAGATGAATTAAAAGCGTAGACATACCAGTAAGATTAAATAGAGTTAAGCAAGGTGAATCTCCTTTGATTGTCACTTCAACGGTCAATTACACACTCTTTTCCTCTCTCTCTCTCTCACACTTTTTGCTAGACTGAAAGAAAAATGAGATGCAATTTCTCATAAACTATCTAACAATGATCTTAAACCCTAAAAATAAAGAAAGAAATTAATCTTAGTCTTCGTCATTCTGCCTCTGATGTGTGGGGTATTTATAAGGAAGAAACGGATAGGAGAGACGAGTGAAGAGATGGGAGTGCAAATGCTTCCCCAGATTCAAAGGGTAGGCCGCGAAAATGCGGCTTTTGCCACGTTTTCGTGGTAAAATCCTGGCTTTAGGCCAGGATCAAATGGCAGTGCACTCCTTCAGTCCCTTATCTTTTTATCCTGTTGGATTTGAATTTCTATTCTGCATTTGATGAGATATCCTTTAATCTTCAGTTCAACTAATTTGGGTCTTCAAAAGTCTGTTTTTGCTTTGATTTTAATTGGTATTGATCATCTGATATACCCGATCTTTAGATAAGATAGCTTCTGCAAAATCTGCATTTGAGTTGCTCTCTTTTATATTGAACTTCTGGATTTAATTAGATAAATCTGTCATTTTCTCTCTTTCTTCTTTAATTACTTTGCACGCTACTAAACATAAAAATACATTAATAGCAGAGTTTTATTTAAATAAAAATGTAGAAATGTGACACATATGATATGAAAACATGCAACGCACATGTGTGATCATCATATATGATCGTGGTTGATTGTACAGGTATTTTGCATTCTTTTCATTACACTACTACATTTATCGTTATAATAAATCTGCTAATTTTCTTGTCTTAAATGTCTATATTGCAGAAGATAATTATGGGGAGAAAGAGGATAAAATCAAATAAATATCAGTTAAAATCAGATTTAATTAGATCTATTTGGTTAGAGGAGGATGATCCCAAGTTCAGTTGGTCAAATTTAGATTTTGGTGAATCGAATCGGTTAATCGAAGATCAACGAGGATATCGTCGAAATCAGAAGACCAAACAGAAAATTAAATTGTAAAAAGGAAAAAGGATAAAATAATATAACTTTTTCCCCTGGATGTGGCCAGTTGGCCACAAAGATGCGATCCGCGGCCAAAACCGCGGATCCACAACCAAGTGGATAGATAATGGGGAGTGTTTACTCCCCCTATCTTCAGAAGCACTCTCCTGTTCTCTATTTGCTATAAATACCTGCAAATTCTCAGTGTACAAGGAACGATTAAGCAGATAGTAGAATAGAATTTTGTATAGGTTTAACATAGGTTCTTCTTTCTCTTTTAATGTAATTTTTATATTTTTTTATGTAACTGAGAGGAGAGAAGAGTTTCATGGAGGAATGAGAGCAAGCTTGTACTGAGAGTGACACTGGTGTAAGTAAGTCTTTTCTTTCATTTATTTGAATCGAATTGAAGTTTTTTTTCCTTCTTTACTCTTATTTTTGTTTGCTTTCCTCTGATGTGTTTGTAATCTAAGTGAATCTGATAGCCTCGAGACTGCTTCCCCATTGCAAGTGCGCTTTATGGCATATGGTGATGAATAACCATTATTTTGTTAGTTTAGCTTGCCGTTTATTCGTAATTTAAATCGAGAACGGAAAGATCCTACATGCCATGCTTAATCACCTTCAAAGACTAGGTAAGTTGATTGGTAGTGAAAAGTGCATTTTTATCATTACATTTGCCATCACATTTTCATATTTATTCCTATAATTCTGCACATTTACTAATATTTTATTATTTATTGTGTGCAGGCCTTGAGTAATAAAAATAAAGGAATAAAGCCTTAAAAGAAGCCCAAAGCCCATATTCAAGCCCAATACAAAAGTTGCAATTATCAAATGTCAAAATTACAATTACCCAAGGGCAATAGTTGCAAATACTAAAAGAAGAGGGAAGGATAGACTTCTATTCAACCCTAAATACTTGCAGGATGAGGATAAAAGATAAAAGGAGGAGAGTGCAAAGATAAAATTGTTTCAAAAAATTCGGATTCAGACTGTACACGTTTTAGTATTCAGATCATAACTTTTGCTAAAGATATCAAATCCAATGATACAAGATGCTACAGAAAGAAGACTGGAAGACCTAAAACTCTTATGTTGATCAAACGTTCCAATTCAATCCGCAGATAAGACATATTCAGTGATCAACATGATAACAAGTTGCAGGACAGAGTTGTACTGGGACTCTACTTCTTCCAGCTCCTATAAATACCCCTGCAGAGTAACAGAGAAGGGCACACAGAATCCAACAGAGAAATTTAGGGTTTTCTTAGGCTAACTTGTAATTTAGGTTAGGTTTTTCTTTTTGTAATTTTTGTAACTGAGAGGAGAGGACGTTTTCATGGAGGAAGGAGATCTACTTATACTGAGGGTGACAATCGGTGTAAGTTTTGCTCTTCTTCCATTGTTAAATAAATCGAATCAAGGTTCGTTTTCGTTCTTTTATTGTTTATGTTCTTTTATTCTTGTTTATTCTTGTGTTTCTTTTGTTCTTGTTTTCTTCTATTTTCTCTCTAATGTCTTGTGAACCATGAGACCCAATTGCGTTGAGACTGCCTAGCCGAAGAAGAGCCCTTGATGGCCTATGGAGATGAACAAACCTTCGTTAGTTTGTCTTTTATTTTCGTAGTGTAGATTAAGAAGGTGGACGATCCTATACGCCATACTTGTACGCCTTTCAAGACAAGGTAAGTCATCGCACGGATCAAAGGTAAGCTAGGTAGAAGAGGTATGTATGTATAGTTTTCTTTCTTTCTAATTCTAGTTTAGATCTCCATCTCTCTCAAATTTACTTTTCACCTTTTCATTGTAAATATCATATACCATTGTAAATAATAAAAGAAAATAATTTTTAGAGAATCTTACTTAAACGCTTCCATCGCTAGTCCCTCCCTGAGGATCACGACTCGCATAGCCACTGCTACCGCGGATTCGAATTGAGCACCTCGCACATCTTTACTTCTAAATCTAACATCTTTATTTTTGTGTGCAGGTAAAATCTCAATCAAAACATTGGCGCCGTTGCCGGGGAGGGACGGTAAGTTATTCTCTAATAATAAAAAAATTATTAACTAATTCTTTTATTCTTTTCTGTTTGCAGGTTTGGAGAACAGAAAAACAACAGCAGAAGTGGACATATAGCAACTCTGTGCCTCTGCCCTCGAAGGCAGAGCAGCAGAGCCTACTTATTTGCCGCGCAAACGCGGCAATAGCCGCGGATCCGCGGCAATAGCAGTGAACTACTGACGTATTTTTCTGCAGGTTGCTAAAAAGTGCAAGATTTGTTTTCTACTCTGTTAAAATTTGTTCTGTGATAAACCTGTATACTGCTAATTAATTCAACAGTAAAATATTTATTGTAAAAGATAAAAAATTGATTAGTCGTTTGCATATTAGGCACGTGTCTTTTCAATTCCTTTATTTTACTGTTGAAGAGTGCTGGAGCAAGGTACGTTCGCATTGCATGTAGAATAGGACTCATCTCTTGGTTGATGCTTTGAGTGATTCTTATTTACATATTTTGTACACTTGCACAAATTTATCTTAAGGGCATAACCCATTTACAAGATAAGGTGGGGATTTAATCACCCTTCCTTGGCCCAAAAATCATATTCCAAGCACTCACAACCCTAACCCTAATTAAAAATTGACTAGACGTTGGCCCTAGGGACTTCTCGGACTCAATTAGGAGATTATCCTAAGGGGGAACGGTGCTGGAAATTGACTCTTGCCAAATCAGTGTCTAGGAAGGGGATTGAGGGCCGAAAGCCCGAAGATTGGTGGTTATTTAATTAAGGAACGTCTTTGACGGAAAACCTCCCACCAATCTTGCCCTGACCTGGCTGATTAACTTGTGGTCAAAGTCTGCACCCTACCTCCCGTGGACAGTCTAACCAGTTAGGAGTCGTCTAGGTCATAGGTCTACCCTAACTTAGATTAGAATTTTTTCTTTTTTGTTTGTTTATTTGTTTGTTTTCTTTTTCTTTGTTGTGTTGGTGTGATATGACATATAATAATAATTTTTCCAATTTTAATCCATATTACACACCTAACTATTTTTCGGATATTACCAACCCGGCATATCACAACTTTGACCAACCTAGTGTGCCGGAATGGTCTTATCCGAATGAATATAACCCATACCCCCCATCTTATAACCATAATTTCCATAATAGTTTCAACTCTTCACAGAGTTCATGGGTTTCGATTCCCCCGAGTCCAATTTTCAACCGACCTGTCCTCCGTCTCCACCTTGTCCACAATATTCCCAAGATTCATACTCAGATCCACCCAGTCAGAATAGACTACCATCTATCCAGGAAATGATGAGTATGCATGAGTCCAAGCAACAATTACCATCAATCGCAGACATGATTATGCGTGAGTCCACCGACTCACAACTTCATCACGATTACACTTCATCCTTTCAAGTCCAATCACAACATGATGCACCTATCAACTATGAAAGGATGCTTGCAGCCATGACTCAGGCTAGATTAGCCCGTGATCATGATATAGATATGATGGTTCAATCTTTACGTTCTCACCGTTTGGCCATTTCTGATATCGCTGACCACTCTCTTAGAGCCGACGAACCAAGTTGCTTTGGACAACAAGATTCTAATTCTAATTCAGTACCATCATGTGAACTTGCCGAAACTTCAAATTTTGATAACTTGGCAAGTTTTTCCTTTCCTGAAATAGAACTTGAACATGAATATGATCATGATCTTCCACTCGGTGATTCAATTTTACTTCCTGATTCAATAATGACTCCGGTGTCTCCACCTGATTTTACTTTTCCCGAGTCAACATTGGATCATGTGCCAATTCATCATGAAATTGAATCACCCATTTTTGATGATCATATTGAACTTGACCAATTTTACAATTTTGAAAGTCCCATGGATAGATTGGCAAGTTCTCATTTTTATAACATTGAACCCAATGAGATATGTGACCTAGATTCTCAAATCTGTGATCAAGTTCAAATTCCCGAATCATTATTGACTCCTGTTTTGTTACCCGACTTAGGTAATCTTTTAGAGTCAGTCTTGATTCCACACCTATCATTCCTGAACTTGAATCACCAATATTAAGTCACATTCCATTGTGGGAAGATTATTGTGGACTTGAGCTTCAACTTATTGATTTGGACCCACTTCCTGAACCTAGCCCGACTCCTGAACCCTTACTTGATTTAAGTTTCTTTCCTGAGTCGGTATTCGTTCCCGCACTTATGACGTCCAAGTCAATCATTCCATCTTTTCACACTCCATTTTGGGACAAGGCGGTTGACACAATTGACTCTGAAAATAATTATGAAATTTTGAAATTTGATGGGGTGGAAATTTTAAAAATGATCACACATACATTTTAGTGGGTTATATAAGAAAAATTTCTGGTGGGTTTCACCAAATATTATGTTATCTTGATTGGGTAGCAACGCTTGGCCCAATTAGACCACCACCGGAACCACCACCTTAAGGTAACTTCTGCCTTCCCTTGTTCTTTTTCATGCATATATGCATTCATTCATACATTGAGGACAATGCATGAGATAAGTGTGGGGGTAGGCTTTACTAACATACTAACATAGTTAGAAACTAACCAAAATTTGCTAATTAAAAAAAATAAAAAAATAAAAAAATAATTATAAAAAGGACTATATTTTGACTTATCTTTTGAAAGAAATCTAAGTTAATCTTAAGAATTAGGAAAATCATGATTAGGATTTCTAAAAACTTGGTCAAAATAAATAAATTGTTGAATTTTTAGGTATAGGAGGAGAAATTGAATAAGTAGTTAGTCTTGATTTTTACCTTAATGAAATGTGCATACCTAATGCATATATAGGATTCTAAGACAAAGACCTTTGTGCCTCATATATAAAAAAAAAAAAATCACTAATTAAGCTGGATACATGTGCCTCAAGAAGCATAAGTATTCATGCCTAAAAGTGAGTAAATAAAATAAAGTCCTTAGTTTTGGGGCCTAGTTCACTCGAATTTGAGTCCGCGGGGTGTTTTCTCACCTGGTGCCCTAAAGCTAACCGTTTGGGAGTCATCGACTTTAAGTTCGTTACATGGGTGGATTAGAAAGCCTAAGGAAATTAAGGAAAAATTACTTATATATGTACTAACACATCTAATAGTCAATTAGTTAGGTATGAGAGCCTCAAGAAGCCTTCATGCTTACACGAAAGAAAATTAGATGAGTTATACATTAAAAAAAAAGAAAAAAATATATTATATTAACACATCTAATAGTCAATTAGTTAGGTATGAGGGCCTCAAGAAGCCTTGATACTTACACGAAAGAAAATTAGATGAGTTATAAAAAAATAATAATAATAATAAAGAGGCATGAGAGTCCAAGTTAAGGAATTCCTAGTAAAAATCCATAAGGATGCATATGATTTTTGGTAACGAAAAAGACTATACAAACATTCAATTTTGACCCTTATCTAAAAAGGATAACAATTTACTTTATAAAGACTAAGTTTAAGAATGATTAAAAATGAGGATCCTAAAAACTTATAGATTACTTAGTCTTTTCAAAAGTATTTCAAATATTTTCCTTTTCATGGATTTTGTGGGTGTAATCCGCTGAAAACCCTCACGAGACAACACTCGTCCTCTAGGGTAACCTAAAGGTTTAACGGCTTGTTGCACATGCTAAGTGCAACCGTGATTCCTACGAAAGTGAGTTAGGTTAGATTAATTTTTTTTCTCTTTGATTTTTACTCGAGGACGAGCAAAAAGATAAGTGTGGGGGTGTGATTGGTAGTGAAAAGTGCATTTTTATCATTACATTTACCATCACATTTTCATATTTATTCATATAATTCTGCACATTTACTATATTTTATTATTTATTGTGTGCAGGCCTTGAGTAATAAAAATAAAGGAATAAGCCTTAAAAGAAGCCCAAAAGCCCATATTCAAGCCCAATACAAAAGTTGCAATTATCAAATGTCAAAATTACAATTACCCAAGGGCAATAGTTGCAAATACTAAAAGAAAAGGGAAGGATAGACTTCTATTCAACCCTAAATACTTGCAGGATGAGGATAAAAGATAAAAGGAGGAGAGTGCAAAGATAAAATTGTTTCAAAAAATTCGGATTTAGACTGTACAGGTTTTAGTATTCAGATCATAACTTTTGCTAAAGATATTCAAATCCGATGATACAAGATGCTACAGAAAGAAGACTGGAAGACCTACAACTCTTATGTTGATCAAACGTTCCAATTCAATCCGCAGATAAGACATATTCGGTGATCAACATGATAACAAGTTTCAGGACAGAGTTGTACTGGGACTCTACTTCTTCCAGCTCCTATAAATACCCCTGCAGAGCAACAGAGAAGGGCACACAGAATCCAACAGAGAAATTTAGGGTTTTCTTATGCTAACTTGTAATTTAGGTTAGGTTTTTCTTTTTGTAATTTTTGTAACTGAGAGGAGAGGATGTTTTCATGGAGGAAGGAGATCTACTTGTACTGAGGGTACGTAAGTGTTTTTAGTGTGCAGGTAAAATCTCAATCAAAACATAAGTCGTAGCGACGAATCCAGGGTATATGAACACTGAAGAGGTACGTAAGTGTTTTAGTTTTCTTTTATTCTTAGTTTAGAATCCAACTCCAAAATCACTCTTCTTTTATCACTTTAATTTTTTTATTTTTAACTTAGTTCTTAAAATAATGACTCCACAATCATCTTCTTTTATCTATCCATCTTCTATTAACTTAACTCTTCTAAAAACAGAGAAGAACATTAAAAATATTTTTTTATAAACTCAAAAAGAAATGAACTTACTTAAATGCTTTTATCACTAATCCCTCTTTATGGATCACGACCGCCATAGCCACTTGTTATAGCGGTAGTATTGAGAACTTGCACATTTCTATTCTTAAGCTTTAAAATTTTGTATTTTTTGTGCAAGTTAAAACTCAATCAAATTTTGGCACCGTTGCCGGGGCGGGACGGTAAGTTTTTTTTATTTACTTAAATAATTTAATCTTTTCTTTTTTTATTTTTATGTACAAGGGACTGATTTCAGGAATCTAAGAGCTGCAGTTACATATTGCTACTTTGTGTCTCTAAACAAGAAGGCAGAGCATTAGAGCCGCAATTGTACCACGCAAATGCGGCAAAAGCTGTGTTTCTGCGGAATTTGTGATGGACTACTAATTGATCTTTTTGCAGGTGCTTTCACACTGCAAAATATAGCTTTTGCATGTATTAGATTTTCTTATTAATTTATTTTGCACACTGTATTTAATTCAAAAGTAAAGTGATTGTTTGTAAATGTTAAAAACAGTTTAGATTTGCATTTAGGCATGTCTCTAATTTGTTTATCTTTTACATTATTGTTGAAGAGTGCTGGATCAAAAGTACATATGCATAGAATGGAGTATAGGAACACTTTTGAATTGTTTACATTGCTTAAGTGTTGCTTTTTATATACGTGCATACTGCACTAAAACAATTAAGGGCTTGTCCTATATACAAGATAAGGGAGGAAGTCATTATACTCCCTTAGCCCACAAATAATATCCTCACTCACTAACCCAGCCTAATTTAAAACTGATTAGACGTTGGCCCAGGGACATCTCGGACTCAAATAGGAGACTGGCCCAAAGAGGAAGTTGTTAGAAGTTGACTTTTATCAAATCAGTGTCAAAGGTCAGGGATTGAGGGCCAAAACCCCAAAGGCTGGTGGTTTGGCTTAATTAGGCCCGTTGCTTTTACGCTGATACCTCACACCAATCTTACCCCGATCTGACCGATTAACTTGTGGTTAGGTTCTGCAATATACCTCCCGTTGGCAGTCTAACCAGTTAGGAGTCATCTAGGTCTAAGATCTACCCTAACTTAGGCTAGATTTTTCTTTTGTTTGTTTATTTGTTTTTTTTTTTCTTTGTTTATTTTTGACAATTCTTGTGTGATATGAATATAATAATAATTTTTTCAATTTCAATTGTAATTCATATTACATCCTGACCTCTTTTTCGGATATTACCAACCCGGCATATCATAACCTTAACCAACCTAGTATGCTGGATTGGTCCGAATCAATATATGCCCCAGTCCCAATATTATGAACAAGACTGGAACAATCATCACTACTCTTCACAGAGTCAATCGGGATACAACTCCCCCGAGTCATATTGTCAACCACCATTCCAACGTTCAGCATCTAATTTTCTTAGCCAAGATCAACCTATAGAAGAAAATTTTGAGGTGATGAAAGTATAAAAGCCATGATTAAGTCTCAAAAAAAACTGAAAATGATGGACTCACAATTCCCACAAGACTTTCAAATTCAAGATCCTTACTCTATGTTCCAAGTCCCACAAGAAGAAGAAGAACTTATGAACTCAGATAGGAATATAAAAAACCTGATTCAGTCTGAAAATAATTTTTTTCAATCTATCAATAGGCTAGAAGTATAAATGAGTCATTTGATCAACATAGTGAAATTAGGAATGACGAATCTCTACCTAACGCATGTTCGACCATTCCTGATTGTCCTAACCATATTGATGAAAATCAAGAATCATGGTATCTTGGAGACACTGACCAAGATTCATTTTACCATAAAACCTTAACTTGATCAATGTCACCCATTGAGAAATTGGCAAGTTTTCACTTCAATGAAATTGAACTTGAATGTGAATGTAACCCCGATCCCCAACCTTGTTATTCAATTCCATTTTTTGAATCTATGTTGACTCCGGTATCTTTACCCAAGTTGGAACCATTTCCAGAGCCAATATTTATTTTCATACCTATAGATCTAGAAATTGAATCGCCAATATTCCATTGATGGGAAAAGAATATGAAATTAGATTCTTTGATTTGGACTCAACTCTTGGATCAAAACCAACTCTCGAAGCCAAAATTATTTTTTTCGAGTTAGTATTGATTCCTGAACCTATCACTCTTGAGCCCAAGGCAACCATTCCACCAAGTCACATTCTTTTGTCGGATATAGTTATAGATCAGGATGACTCCGTGATGATTTTCCAAGACTAGTCATGTAAAGGGAATAATTTTCATGATAGGATCTTTTATGATCCTATTCATATTGAGAATTGTAAATATGTAAACAGAAAGAGGTCAATAATGATGGGTTCCAAGATAATTCACATCATTTAGATTGGGCAGAAACGATTGGCTCAATCCGACCACCACCAGAATCTCCACCTTGAGGTAACAATTTCCTTCCCTTTCTTCATTTTCATGCATTTATGTATTCATTCATACATTAAGGACAATGCATGAGATAGGTGTGGGGGAGGGTTCTAACATAACATAGATTTTCTTTTTATTTAAAAAATTAACATTTTCTTTGCTTTTAAAAAACTTTTTGAAAAGAGAAACAATATTTTGATTTATTTTTTTATAAGAAACTAAGTTAACTTTAAGGAATAGGATAATCATAATTAGGATTTCTTATACTTGGTCAAAAAAAGATTATTTGTTTGATTTTCAGAGTTAGGAAGAAATATGGAAAAGTAATTTAGTCTTAATTTTTACCTTGATGAAATATGCATGCTTTATACACTCACACGCTTAGAGTTCAAAATAAGATTCTTATACCTTAAAAAAAGAATATATATATATATATCAAAAATTCTCTGATTAAGCTGGGTATTGTTGCCTCAAAAAGCATAAGTATTCATGCCTAAAAGTGATCCATATAATAAAATTCTTAGTTTTGTGGCCTTATTTGCTCGAGTCCTTAAGTCCTTGGGGTGTTTTCTCACCCGGTGCCCTAAGATCGTTCGGTTGGGAGTCACCGACTATAGCTCGTTACATAGGCAGATTAGAAAACCTAATAAAACTATGAAATAATGCCACCAAAAAGAAAAAATATATTTATTAAAAAATATAAGGCATAAGAGTTAGAGTTAAAGAACCCCGAGTTGAAATTTCACGGTCACAAGGTGTATATGACTTAGGGTAAGATAATAGACTAGATGAGAAATATAATTTGACTCTTTATCTTGATTGATGACAAATTTTTGAATAGAGACTAAGCTTAGTAATGACTAAGTTTTGATAATCCTAAATACTTATAGATAAATTGATTTTTACAATAATACTTCAAATATTTTTCTCTTTCAAAATGTGTTTTCAAAATACTAACACTTTGTTATTATTTCTTCTTGGATTTTGTGGGTGTAAGCTACTGAAAACCCTCACGAGACAACACTCGTCCTCTAGGGGTAACCTAGAGTTTAACGGCTTGTTGCACATGCTCAGTGCAATCGCGTGACCTACGAAAGTGGTCTAATAATTTTTTTGATTTAGTTTTGTTGTTTTGCTCGAGGACGAGCAAAAGATAGGTGTAGTGTAATCATACACGTATTTTACATTCTTTTTATTACGCTCCTACATTTATTATGTAATAAATCTGCTAATTTTCTTATCTTAAATGTCTATTTTGCAGAAGATAATCATGGGAAGAAAGAGAATAAAATCAAATAAATACCAGTTAAAGTCAGATTTAACTAGATCTATTTGATTAGAGGAGAATAATATGAAATCCAATTGGTTGAATTCAGATTTTGGCGAATCAAATTGGTTAACCAAAGATCAATGAGGATATCATCGACATCCGAAAATCAAACAGAAAATCCAATTGAAAGAAGGAAAAAAGGATAAAATAATATAACTCTTCCCCCTGGATGTGGCCAACTGGCCACATCCAAGCCGCGGATCCGCAGCCAAAGCTGCAGATCCATGACCAAGTGGATAGATAAGGGAGAGTGTTTCCTCCCCCTATCTTCAGACGCTTTTCTCAGTTCTGTATTTGTTATAAATACCTAAAAATTCTCAGTATACACGGATGTACTAAGCAGATAGTATAATAGATTTTTGTATAGATTTAACCTACGTTCTTCTTTCTCTTTTAATGTAATTTTTATTTTTCTTGATGTAACTGAGAGGAGAGAAGAGTTTCATGGAGGAGTGAGAGCAAGCTTATACTGAGGGTGACACCGGTATAAGTAAGTCTTTTCTTTCATTATTATTTGAATCAAATCGAAGTTTCTTTTTCTTCTTTACTCTTATTTTTATTTGCTTTCCTCTGATGTGTTTGTAATCTAAGTGAATCTGATAGCCTCGAGGCTGCTTCGCCATTGCAAGTGCACTTTATGGCCTATAGTGATGAACAACTATTTCTTTGTTAGTTTAGCTTGCTTTTTTATTTATAGTGTAGATCGAAAACGGGGAAGATCTTACACGCCATGCTTGATCGCCTTCAAAGACTAGGTAAGTCGTAGCCACGGGTCCAAGGTATATGAGTACTGAAGAGTTAAGTAAGTATTTTAGTTTTCTTTTAATTCTTAGTTTAGAATCACCTCCAAAATCACTCTTCTTTTATCACTTTAATTCTTTTCTTTTTAACTTAGTTCTTAAAACAACAACTCCACAATCATGTTTTTCTATCTATCCATCTTCTATTAACTTAACTTTTCATTTTATTTTTCTAAAAACTGAGAAGAACACTCAAAACATTTTTGTAAACTCAAAAAGAAACGAATTTACTTAAACGCTTTTATCGCTAGTCCCTCTTTATGAATTACGACCCACATAACCACTTGCTATACGGTAGTGTTGAGAACTTGTACAATTATATTCTTAAAATCTAAAATTTTGTGTTTTCTGTGCAGGTTAAAACTCAATCAGTGGTCACCAAGTGATCATAACTTTAAGGAAGAAAAGACAGCAACAAAAGAGCTTTGTCTTTCTCTTTTAGTTTCACCTCCAATATCAACAGATCACTCAAAATCTGTTGAATGCATTGATGCTGCAGAACCGGTGTTGCTGCAGAACCGGTGTTCCTTCCTTCATCTAAAGACTATACAACTGCTTGTTTAAGAAGAGTTTGTTGGATAAACTCTTCGCTATATAGAGACTCTCCAACTTACACCATAAACCTGCAGTTATTTACTCGCTCATTACATTGTAAAGAATTTCATCTGATAAGCATAGTATAATAGTGGCATTGGCTCAGAAATCGAGATCCATCCACTCATCGTCCTCCATCTTGGACGGCTTCTTCTCAGCACCAAGCATGGCCTTTGTGAGTGCCCCGCCCCTCCTTCACGAGCAACATCATTACTCCTATTTTCTACAACAGAAGTTATTCTTCTCATCAAATTTCTCCACCTCGAACTTCGTTGTGATCGTCTCGCTAATCATCGCTCTGATACTAATTATAAGGACTTGTGATATAATCTCAAAAGACTAGCTTTCTAGGTGGAGAACGTCAAATCCTTGTATATCCAAGACCATCCCCATGTCTAGCCAATGTGGGACTATTTGTTTACACAATTCTTAACATATGGCAAGATTTTGAACTCAGAAAATAGTTTATGGTAGTTTTCTAGAAAAATTAAGCCTAGAAAACAACAAATGTATAAAGAGTTAGATGATACGTACGCACATCATGTTAATGCTTAACCAACATTTATTGTTATTTCGAGTTTTCTTATGAATACTTTATAATGCATAATGCCCAATTTTTTTTTTTAACCTAACTACTATACTACGACTCATATGTGGAGCCTATTACTTCAAAATTGTGTTTGACTCCATTTGTCAGCTTTAAAAAATCAGATCATGGTCATATGCTTGTAGTCCGATTGCATTGCTCTCATGAACAATGATAAGAGAATGCCGTTGAATAATCTTGCTATTGTCGAAGAAATAATCTTATTTCATCATAATCTTATTAATGAAGCGCGATAGAGTTCAAAATTCCGGGAGAAAATTTAAGAAACTTTGAATACTTTGAGAAGAAACTATAGTGTTGCCCATGTAACTTGTTGAATAACAAACCCTACGACTGTATCATGTCATTATTAGATAATATCTCTCACCTAAACTATTTGTTTATTTTTTAGATACTATTTATCTCTTCCTTTTCCTCTCACCTACATTGTTTGTAGGGGAGGTGCAACTAATGTGGATTTGATGAGCCCCACCTGCCTCAACAAAGAGCTACCATTATGTATGTCCTGTCAGTCTTCCCTCCAAAAGTCTCAAGATCAACAATGCAAAAGTCTCAATCAAAGCAATTAAAACAATAGGGGCCACCCCCACAACTTTTTAAATTTTTTTGGTGAGATCTCAAGCTTTCAATTTTCAAACAAAGGGGGCAACAAAGACCCAAAGACACAAGCTAACAAAAAGCATGTGAGTCCCTCAAGAAAACATCTACACATTGAGTTGCATTTGTCACTGAGTTCTGAAAACAACCTTTTCCTTCGCATGGCCACAAGTTGATACATAACAAAGGTCTCAATCTTCCCAAGGATGGCAACATTATATTTTACTACTAATGGCTCATTCTATTGGATTTTTGGTGTGTAGAGTTAACGCCCATGAGAGGAACCCTAGTGAGTTCCTCTTATGGTAATACTAATGAAGTATACTTTCAAATCAAATAGGTATATAGGAGGACTTGTATATTGATGTTCTAGCTAGTAAATTCTCATTACATTAGGAAGGAAGAAATTAATAGGCCATGCCCTTTAGAGGAAAGATATGAAGATTCAAACATTGGCACATGCATGCTTACATATGCCTTTAGACTTTTGGTCTGCATGCAGAGAGAGAGAGAGAGAGAGAGAGAGAGAGAGAGAGAGCATATGCCTTTAGACCTTTTGGTCTGCATGAAGAGAGAGAGGAAGAGAGAGAGAGAGAGAGAGAGAGAGAGAGAGAGAGAGAGAGGACAAACAAATCATAGCCATATGTGTGACCATCAAGTTGCTTGCTTGCATGCTATGATCAAATAAACATGTGGCCATGCAAAGGGTTAGGTGATCATTCACTCCGTGTTTGATTAAATAAGAGGACAGATATTCAAGAGGAAAAATATAGGATGGTCCCAATATGCATCTGCACTCATGATTTTATGCAACATAGCTATCAGATACAAGTCACGATTATTGTTTTGTCGAATTATGTTTTCTTTTTTTTCAATAGTTAAAGCCATAATTAGTAAGATATCGGTATGTTAAACGAGGATTTCAGTGAATGTACTGGCAGAAAATATAGAAGTTTTATATCATTTCAAATAATTTGGAAAACGAGTGCAAGAAGACTCGTGGTAGAAATTTAGATAAATCAAGTGACTCTGAGAGGTGATCAATTTGTTCAATAAAAATGACCGTTTTCTCTACTCTCACTTTTTGACTCTTTCATTGCTTAGTCACTGCTAGGGTAAAGTAAAAATGAAGCAAATTAATTTTCTTGTTAAGTTCTTCAATTCACAAGTTATAATAATGAAAATTGAAGAACAAATAATTCCAATCAACTGTAAGGATCCATCCCAAAATATTAGCCTTCTAAATGGAGTTGCTCAAATTCTTATATGCCTAAGACCACACTAGTATAGAATTGAGCTTTTAGTCGCACGTTTGACGTCGGTTTCAGTAACACAATGACATGAAATAGAGGCGGTGACATTTTTGTAATATGTTGAAGAACTTACGACATCATTATACAAAGAACTGACGTAGAAACTAAAAAAATAGAGGCGGAGGCATTTTTGTAATATGTTAAAGTACTTACGACATCTGGTATTTGGAGTACCGATGTAAAAAGCCCCCAGTATAATTATATTGTTGGAATTTTTTACGTCGATTCTTTTCAGAGCCGACGTAAAATGTCTGATCGGAACTATGGTGGCAATTTCTGTAAATTTTTAAAAAAACATAAGACATTGGTTCCATTAATGAACCAATGACTTCCGCCGTAGTGCCAATTTTTGTAAATTTAAAAAAAAAACATAAGACGTCGGTCCTATTAATGAACCAACCAACGTCTTTTCCCCAAAACAATTTCCCTCTCAAATTCCCCCAAAAAATCAAATCTCGCACTAACCGCCTCTCTCTCTCTCTCAAAAATTTCCCTTCAGATATCAAATCTTGAGCCCACCACGATCTCCCCGGGCTCCAGCTAGCTCCACCAGCTCGACGGTGTCCACTGTAATAGCAACGAGCTGCAGCGGCAACAACAACGGGCTGTAGTGGTTGCTCTGCTCCGAGCATAGCAACAGCAGAAGGCGGCAGCGACACCACCTTCTTTAAGGCCAGGGCCCGAGCTGCTCCGCCTTCTTCAGGGTCGTCCAGGCCAATGACCCAGAGACGATCAGCCTTGCGGTGGGAACCATCGCTGCTCGAGAGCTCCACCATCTTCAATCTTCTCCCTTATCCCTCTCATCTTCTCCATCATCCCCCTCACCGATGTTTGTCCACACCGCTGCCTTTTCCGCCCACTGGCGGTGTCGCCCCTCCCTCCTCCCCTGCCTCGATTGCCTCCAGCTCCCCGCCGTTCTCGCCTCCATCATCGACTACCCAAACGACCTCCTCTTCCTCCTCGCTAACACCAATGTTCTCCTCTGCCGTCTCGAGGTCCCCAACCCCGCCCCCATCGGCGCCAGAGGGATAACAGATATGGGAACAAGAACAAGAAGAAAAGGGGGAGAGAATATGAAGATGATGATGATCTCTCTCAAAATAACCCATCAAATTATCATGTTCCAATTTTACATAAATTTCGCTTTTTAACTAATTTCTTTAATTTTGATTGATTTTCTTTGATTCAGGTTCCAATTGCGCATAAAGCTCCAAGATGGTGACTAATTTCTTCAATTTTGACTAATTTCTTCAATTCAAGTTCCAAGTGTACATAAAGCTCCAAGATGGTGACTGATTTTCTTCAATTTTTTTTTTTTTGTGAATTATTTGGACAAATGATCTTGTAAATTATTGTTGCTATTATGGTTGTTGCTGTTGAGAACAACCCGACAGCGATGACCTAGGTGACGAGGACGAGAACAATTTTTTAAAAATAAATTCACATAACACGTAAAACCAATGTCGTAAGTATCGAGTTACAATGTCGACCCTAAGACGCGGTTGTCATTTTGCCATAACATCTGATTTAAAACGATGTTATATGTCTTTTCTGTACTAGCGACATCCCAATGTATAGTTGATGTGGGACTATTTTGTTCATCCAATTACTCAACAATTTCCCCTCGAACAAAGAGTCTGGGCTTTCCTATGCAAGCTCAACTATCTTCACATTGGAAGATCAAATGCTTCATTGAGATCACAACTTCTTTACCACGCGGAAGCGGACACGCCTTACGTGAAGAAACAACTGCAATTTGTCGCCCCTCTTCACAGCGTGTAGTTGGCGCCACGTCTTATGCGAAGCAGGAGCACCTCTACCAAATTTTTTGAGAGTCAAGTTAGGTTCACAGGGGCCGGCCCACCAATGCATGGATGGCTAACGGCACGAATCGGGTCGATTCGTCCCATTGGCCAACGAATTCGTTATAAGACGGGTTCTCGTAACGAATCCAACGAGACGGGTTGGAAATCCGGGAAACGACTCGAGTCTCTTGACCCAATTTGTTTTCCTGATTCGGTGAGACGGGCCTTTTTTATTATTACTTTTTTAATTTCAATTTTGTCATTAAATTTGGGAAAATAGGGGGAAAAGAGAGAAATTTTGAAAAAAAATAGAAACAAGGGGAAATTAAAAAATTGTAAAAAATTACAAAGAAACTATTATCATTTTTAATATTTCTCCCAATATCAAAGGAAGAGGAGAGAACCCTAACCGTCACTCTTCACTTTGAGTTTGACAGAATAATATCAGATCAGATAGTAAGTTGTTCATCTCATACAATACTCATAAAAAAACTACTCTGGTGATTCTCTCCTCTTCATCCTCGTCCTGTTCAAAATCTTCGTCTAAAATGATTTTTCCTTCTGTGCATCTTTTTGCATCGAACGAGTCCTTTAAGCAAACAGCCATCTCCAAGTGCTCCAGCGTCAATCTGCTATTCCAGGTGTCAAAACTCTACCACCTGCAGAAAATATGCTCTCGAACACTACTGTAGAGGCCGGAGGTGTTAGTATATCTCTAGCCATAGTGAAAAGAATAGGAAACTGTTTTTTCTGTTCCTTCCACCATGACAAAACATCAAATGTTTCTCGTGGTTCATCATCACTTTCATTTATTTCAGCAGGCATTGTGTTCAAATATAAATTAAGTTCATCGAATGAACCTGCTCCTAACTACTAATGGCTACTAATCACTAATGGCTTCACTAACGATGTTAACCTTAGTGATAGTTGCCTCACATGTATCTTTAACCATCACTAGTCCTTGGTTCAAGAGCGTTTCAAAGTATGACCCATAAGATAACTTATCACATTCAAACTCAACAAACAAGTGTAAGCTACACTTAAACCATCAAAACTATAATCAGAGCAAGTATGAAATAAAATAATGCTAGCTTGTTAGAGAGTTAGGATGTTAGAGTGTTAGAATCCATCATCTGAGCCATTAATTGCTCTTTCAAGAGCAAGACCAAGTAGAGGCTATTAGATTCATGTGGATTATCAAGTAAAGATTGAGCAAGTTAGTGGTTAGTAGTTAGTTGCCATGAGAAAAAATTAGCTAAGCATATAAAAAGAGTCAGAGAGAAGAAAATAAAGAGAGATAAATGGAGAACTTTTCATAGATTATCACCTTCCATTATAAGAACTCTTACTTTTATCCTACCTATTATATGATCTACAAGAAATGAAAAATATAAAAGAGGAAGAAGAAAAGAACTAACCTAAACTAAAGAGAAGAAACTACTCTAAAAATTACATACATGAAGAAGAAACAACCCTAAAAAAAACTCCTCTCAAAACTCATCTCCCCTCTGTTCTGAAAAACCTGGGGTATTTAAAGGCTAATGGGGGCAGTAGGAAAGCATCACGGGGTCTCCAGTCGAAATTTGATAGTGGCCCCACCAGAAGGCCGCGGAAACACGATTTTTGTCGCGTTTCTGCTGCCCTTCTCGGGCTGCGTGCATCGCGCCAGTCAGTGCAGACTGCTAGCTTGCCCCCCTATTGGTTCCCCTACTTATTTCTAATTTTCTACTCTCAAATTTGACAAATTAGCTCCCCAAAAATCAATGGCTATATTTGTAGGCTAGGGGTGGCAGACGGGTCGCGACCCGCCAGACCCGACCCGACCCGACCCGAAGTTAGCGGGTATGGGTTTGGGCTAATTGGGTTTGGGTCGTAATCGGGTCGACCCATCTGACCCGATTATTAAATGGGTTGGGTCGACCCGAACCCGCCAGACCCGCTTGACCCGCCAGACCCAATTATTCTCTCTCCTCCTCGGCCTCCTCCCCTTCGATCTCCTCCACCGCCGCCACCGCCTCCTCCCCTTGACCTAAATTAAATTGTCAAAAAAAATGCATGAGCCTAATTTCGAACATGTGACCTCTAGTGTATGAATTTAGTGTGATGACCAACCATATCACCAAACAATTTAGTAAAATAGCGTAAAGAAATTGTATTTAAGGCTTAATAATCGGGTCAAATGGGTCGGGTCGGGTCGACCCGATTAAGTCTGGGTCGGGTCTGGGTCTAAATTTTTGACCCATATAATAAACGGGTCGGGTCGACCCGACCCGATTATTATATGGGTTGAGCAGTAATTGGGTCGGGTCGACCCGACCCGACCCAATTGCCACCCCTATTGTAGGCTTTAAATATCACCAAATGAATGAGATTTTGGACTTCTTCTTCATTTCATGTCATGGACCTATAAACATACAAGAGAGGTATTATTAAAAGAACTTAATATTGAATAAATGTGAAGATGTAGTATTAAATATGCAATTTTAGAGACTAATCAACATGGCACCCTTTGTTTGGCCCACAACGGCTATTTTTGAGGGTTTTAAAAAAATAAAGAAATAAGATAAGTGCCTCTATCTAAGTTTTTCCTCTAACACCTATATTTTAATATAGGACTTTATATATATATATATATATATATATATATATATATATATATATATATATATATATATATATATATATATATATATATATATATATATATGGTTAGGGAAATTTTTCCCAACCTATTCGTCCTGTGATTCGTCATAGGACGAATCTGACCCCTCCCGTTTAAACGGGACGGGTCAATTCGTCTGACCCGCCCTAAACGAGGCGAAATGGGTTTACACCTATATTCGCCCTGTCTGACTCCGGCGAGTCGCACAGGCGAAGCGGGGCGGGTCGACTACGCCGACCTGCCCTGTTAGCCATCCCTACATCAATGCGGCTTTTGAGCTCATTTGGGGGTTGAATATCACCCACGCACACGACTAAGTTCGAAATATAGCTCTGATACTAATTTAAGGACTTGAGGCATTATCCCAAAAGGCTAGTCTTTTGGGACCCCAAGTCCTTACACAACCGCCTCACATGTTCATCTATGGATCTTATAATATACATGTAAAGTATACATGGAGAGTTTCTCTCCTAGATGTCTCACATTCCTTTTGAGAGTTATAAGAAAATTTGCGCGCAGCTAGTGAAACAAAAGTTCAACGATTACAAATATAGTCAGAGAAAGAAAGCTTCTGATTTGCTCGAAATTTCACTGCTATTGAGAGCCACAATCTTCGAGAATATAAAATTATAAACACAAAAGTTGGTGAGACTTAGAATTGTCTTGTTCACACAAATCGTCTTTTTGTACTCAGTCAAGATTTTTTTGACACATACAAATGCGCATGTTACATCGAAAATGAAAATACACACATTATATGCGCAACCTCATTAGTGTTGTTTCTAAGATCTCCAAGCGTTTTCACACGTGTGGTTGGTTTTGATAGCACGTCAGAGACTGGCCTACTCAAAAGTTCAAAGGCTCCCCCCACACGAGCTCACAGTGCAGTCCACGTAACCAGGGCCGAAGCCCCAGAAGGACACGTACGAGTACACACAAGCTTTTACGTGCTACAGCGGGCCCCATGCCCCTAGTCATAGGACACGTACACACTAGTGGGTCCCACGTCAAAGCCTGAAAAAGGAGGAATGCCCGGGACAGTGCATTGCGTGACACCCCCACCCGTCCAATGAAGAACCACCACCACTACTGTGGTACGGGGGCACAGTGCCCCTGTCCCTTCCATCAAAAACAGCATCAGCGAATCGCTTTGGTCCACAGTGATAAAGATTGAGACAAGACTTTTTAAAGAGCTCATGAAATCATAGTACGATCGACAACAACATGTGCCACAAATTGAGAGACGTAGCTCATCATCACAGCCAACCATCTCCTCTCGTTTTTTTCTGCAATTGCTTTGAATTGATCGAGATAATTAGACAACAAATATTTTGCTAGTCAACACAGATTAACTCGTTGGTAACACTCCTCGTTCTTCAAAAAGAGAGAGAGAGTTGCCGATCAAGAAGTTGGCTCAAAATTAAACAAGCATACATATCAACACAAAGGGAGAGCTCAGAATTAATGCCATGTTTATAGATATACGCATCAATCTCCTTTTATCTACATGAAATGTAAACAACCCTAATTTTCTATCCTCACTGAGAAAAAAGAGGGGGGAAAAAAAATGAAGTCACCCCATTGGCTACACAACCCCATATGTTGCTCCTCATCCCATGAACGGTCCCACCCCCACCCCACAACACACACACACACACACTCAAAAGTATTTCAATCATTTCCTCTCTGATCAGAAGGTTCAGAAGAAAGAAAGAAGAGGCTTTCTCAACTCTCTGACCTCCTGAAAAAAGAGGCAGCACTAAAAGAGTGGGGAAGAAAGATAATAACAAAAAGGAAAAAATAAAGTGTCTCAAAAAAGAGTTGCACACTTGCACCATGCACACAGCAGTAGCATTGGCTAGCAATGTCCTCAAGGCCACGGCCTGCTCTTAGAGCCAATGGAGTTGTGCTGCCTCGACGGGCCAGAAGGCGGTATCGGCATCGCCTTTGGCAAGAAACCCAAGAAGTAGCCTGCAGAGCTCCTCCTCCCATTAATCACCACCTCTTGCTTCCTCTCCTTGAAGCCCTGCATGCTTCTTGCCCCATCACAACACGAGACCAACAGTAGAAGAAGAAACAGAGCACATATTGTCATAATTGAGGAGGAGGAGGAGCTAGCCCTTGTGAACTGACGACCCATATGATAAAACTATAGAGTGAAATTAAGATGGTAGGACTTGGGCAAGCTAAATAACAAATCAAAAAGGTGTGGCGGGCATCAAGAGTTTGAAATGCAAGCAATTTGAATATATATATGTTTGTGTTTTTGTAGTGGACTAAGATTTGGTTGGTTAAGCTTGTTCTTGTTCTTGAGAGAGAGAGAGAGAGAGAGAGAGAGAGAGAGAGAGGGAAGAAGAGATACAAAGGAAGAGAGGAAGAGGAGGCAGAGGGCAAAAGCTAAGGGCAGAAGGGGAGGGTTAATATAAAAAAAAAAAAAGAGGTGAGTGTTGTGTCTTGTGGTTAGGTGAAAGCACGGGTCCACACACAATTGATTGGCCGATTGAGGAACTGAGAGGCTGTTCCTTCTCTCTCTCTTTCTCTCTCTCTCTCTCTCAATCCCAAGACAGGGACTGCCTGTCTCTTGGATTTCTGTAATGGGGTATTTTCTTGCCTCTCCTTTGCTTTCTTGCTTGGATTTTCATGTCTCTCTCTCTTTTCTTCCTACCTCCATCTCTCCAATTTTAATACTAGTACGTGATGTTACATGAGAATGGGTGGCCAAGGACTAGGCTTTAGTACTTCATGTGGTGTCCCAACTGTTACGTGGCGGAAAAGAGGCTCTTCATAGGATTGGGCATCATTACTTGCTTTAATACAATTCTTTTCTAATTGAAGCTGAGAATCTCATTGGAAGATTTTTAGAAGGATCATCCTAAAATTTAGAATACCAACTAGTAGAGGGGAAGAGATGCGATTGGACAAGCCATGCCATACTTTCCATTGCTTTTTGGTTGCTAGTTGCTTGACACTCCAACTCTCTCTCTCTCTCTCTCTCTCTCTCTCTCATGTCATAACATCTAGATTAAAAAAAAAACTCATATTTGTATCCGCAACTAATACAGAAACATATCTAAATACAGATACGAGGCTCATGCATTTGGATCACTGCCTCTTATGCAATGACAATACATGTAGAATCAAAATGTTAGCCCCAAAAAGCAATTTCTCTCGCAATATAAAGAACAGAACTATGTATATCTGATCTCTCTCTGAGCTTCTTTATAAATCAATCAGGTTTAGCCCAAATCCATCAATTGGAAATAAAGCGGATGGATGCAGTATAAAGTGGATGCAGTGCCAGTACAACACCCTCAACCCACAACTTGAAAAATCATTGACTGCAACAATCTCATGTTTTCATGTGAGGTTGCAATTTTTAGCAGTTAAAAAAAAAAAAAAAAAAAAAAAAAAGCAATTGCATAACAGAGGGGAAACAGACATGACATTATTAACAAAAAGATTTGGCTCATTGTCCGCAATCGTGGCACCCGGTCTCCACGCTCTGTGCCACAGCCATGGCCCTGGGCCCACCACCACACCCTTTTCATCAGACAAACCTCAGGGGTCCCAGGATCCGAGTGCTAACAAAATGCTCGCCACTTTTCTCTTTATCGTCCTCGTTTTAACAAAAAAATTAATAATGTATTAATTATGGGATTATGTCTTGTTAGTGGTGGCAACGTTTCATTCTACAGTGGTGTGCACTGGGATCTGGATTATTAAACTAATTTCAGATAATCAAAAAGTTAGCACTTACTGTTTAGTTTGAAAGAAAAAAAATTGAATTGAGAGAAATGGAATCATTAAAAGAAAAAATATGCTCGTATGCCTTACAGCTAAGAAATCTATAGGGATGACAGTGGGATTAGGATTAGATTATCATGTTTCTGTGCATCTATGTACCTCTCTTTAAGGATTCACTTTACAACTTGTATTTGATTAATAACCCAACTCAAAGTGTGTTTAAGGATTACTATTAACTATTGGATACTGATTTGATTTGGTTTTTATAATATAAAGTGAAGGGCTTAATGTTATTAGCATGCAAGAGAGAATTGTAATCGAAGAGGTGACTGAACAACCGTTGTTGGGTTGCTGTTTTGTAATTTGCATTTTTCTATTGCCAAAACTCTGCTTCAAATTATAATGAAGGTGGTATCTCTCTCTCTCTCTCTCTCTGCGTGTGTCTGTGTATATATATGCTAGTATATCGTCGATGTCAGTGAAAAACTAACCAATCGGTTAGGAGGAAAGGGAAGAAGAAGGAGGAGAAGGAAGTAGAGGAAGCTGAGAGAGGAAGCAGAATAAGAAGGACACAGACAGACAGACGGACAGATAAAATTTTCATGAGTCAGGGGAGAAAACCTCTTTTCGATCGATTTGAATTACGTTACTTTCACTTCTGGCTTTCAAATATTCCATATAAAACAGAATCACAAAAAAATCACATAGACCAAAAATTTCCCGATCATTTTAAAATTATTTTTTACTAGAAAGAAACAAAATTGACTAAGAGAAAATCAGGGAAAAAAAATCAAGGAGGAACAAGGAAAAAAAAATTAAGAAAAAAGAAAACATGGGTTCGGGAAATTGAATCCCATGCCTTGGGCATGGCTCTACCATATAAACTACGGGCATGTTTGTTTCGCCACAAAACGTCACAAATCGTAAGTCGTAAAATTTCTTTTCCATTTTTATTTGTTTGTTTCGCTGAAAAATAAGTTGCAAAATGCAACTCTCATTTTCTCATTTGCAGTTACTACAGTTAAATTTGTGGTCAATTAAATCTCACTTTTACACTCACATTTTCTCACTTGTAGTTGCTACAGTTAATTTTGTGGTCATGTAAATCCCACTTGTAGTTCAAAGCAGTTACTTGATAATCAATATATAATTTAATATTTAATATTTATAATAGTATTCAATTTTTTATTTAATTATTTAATTATTTTATATTTTAATCTTTAGATTTTTATTAGTTTTAATATTGTTTTAATATTTAATATTTTACTATTTTAATTTAATTTTTATTTAATATTGTTATTTAATACTTTATTATTTTATTAATACTTATACCATTTTTTATTATTTTATTTAAAGTTAATATTTTATTAATATAACAATATTATACTTTAATATAAAATTACTATGTATTTAATTATTTATTTTTAAATATAAATAATTACTTTATAAATATTATAAAATACTTTATTATTATATTAATATTTTATTATGTTAATATTGTAATAATAATTCATTCTAATAATATTATAATAATAATTTATTATTAAATTATAATTATATTTTACTTTGTTAATTTTATATTTTTATAATATTACAATAATATTATAATAAATTTAATATTATAATAATTTTCAAGTATTTTTTAATATTATAATATTATAGCTATATTTTATTATTTTTCTTAAGATTTTTTAATATTCATATTTTATAGTATTCTTAAAATTTTATTATTGTTCTTTAGATTTTCTTAAAATTTTATATTATTTATTAGTTAATATTTTAGTAATATTTTACTAATTATACTAATATTTTATTAATATTATTGTTATAAATAAAATATTAAGATTATTAATATTTTATCTCAAATTTATTAATACAATTTAATTTGCAATAATAGTTTTAATTTTAATAGTATTTATAATATTTATATAGCTGCTACAGTTAATTGTGTGGTCAACTTTTTCATTTACACTTTTACATTACCAACCAAATACTGTAAAACACAATATACTTTTCTTCTACACTTTCACTTTACCAACCAAACACCGTAAAACACAATATACTTTCCCATTTATACTTTCACTTTAATCAATCAAACACCCTAAAACACAATATATTTTCCCTGCTACAGTTCACATTTTCCATTCTCATTTTACGACTTACGACTTGCAATGTTTTGCGGCGAAACTAACAGGCCCTACATCCCCATTTGTTGAACTTACAAAATGGGAACTAGAGCACTAAAGATTATACTGGCTGGGGCCAGAAAAGCCAGGCCTCGACAATTAGGCCCAAAATTCTAGCCTAATTGTCATGTGGGCATAAACTTTCAACTGTTGTTCCTCTTTCGAAAAAATGGGCCTGTTAGCCATGTCCATATGATCCATGACTTGGGCTATTGGGCTTATATGCAAAGGTTCTTCTGAATGCTTCATATTATAGCTTGGGACATTGTTTATACTTCGCAATCTAATTACAACTATAGAGTTTTAATATAGCAACAGAGAGCTTGAGATAGTATCAAAACATTTGCACCTAACATAATAATAAGACAAACGCTAAAACAACAACTGAAAAAAAAGACATTATTGTAGCACAACTTTGCAAGGAAATCTGAAGAGTTCAGATTTCTGCTTTATTGTAGGGAGTGTTTGGATGTAAGGAATTGGAGTGAAGTGAGGAAGTATAATTGCTCATTTTCCTATCTATCCAAATACCGGAAAAGGAAAATAAGAAAACCCCCTTTTCCTTTTTCATCTCTCTTTACACAACCATTTTCTCACTTCCAGAAAATAAGAAAACTCTGCTTCAAATTATAATGAAGGTGGTATCTCTCTCTCTCTCTCTCTCTCTGCGTGTGTGTCTGTGTATATATATGCTAGTATATCGTCGATGTCAGTGAAAAACTAACCAATCGGTTAGGAGGAAAGGGAAGAAGAAGGAGGAGAAGGAAGTAGAGGAAGCTGAGAGAGGAAGCAGAATAAGAAGGACACAGACAGACAGACGGACAGATAAAATTTTCATGAGTCAGGGGAGAAAACCTCTTTTCGATCGATTTGAATTACGTTACTTTCACTTCTGGCTTTCAAATATTCCATATAAAACAGAATCACAAAAAAATCACATAGACCAAAATTTCCCGATCATTTTAAAATTATTTTTTACTAGAAAGAAACAAAATTGACTAAGAGAAAATCAGGGAAAAAAAATCAAGGAGGAACAAGGAAAAAAAAATTAAGAAAAAAGAAAACATGGGTTCGGGAAATTGAATCCCATGCCTTGGGCATGGCTCTACCATATAAACTACGGGCATGTTTGTTTCGCCACAAAACGTCACAAATCGTAAGTCGTAAAATTTCTTTTCCATTTTTATTTGTTTGTTTCGCTGAAAATAAGTTGCAAAATGTAACTCTCATTTTCTCATTTGCAGTTACTACAGTTAAATTTGTGGTCAATTAAATCTCACTTTTACACTCACATTTTCTCACTTGTAGTTGCTACAGTTAATTTTGTGGTCATGTAAATCCCACTTGTAGTTCAAAGCAGTTACTTGATAATCAATATATAATTTAATATTTAATATTTATAATAGTATTCAATTTTTTATTTAATTATTTAATTATTTTATATTTTAATCTTTAGATTTTTATTAGTTTTAATATTGTTTTAATATTTAATATTTTACTATTTTAATTTAATTTTTTTTTAATATTGTTATTTAATACTTTATTATTTTATTAATACTTATACTATTTTTTATTATTTTATTTAAAGTTAATATTTTATTAATATAACAATATTATGCTTTAATATAAAATTACTATATATTTAATTATTTATTTTTTAATATAAATAATTATTTTATTAATATTATAAAATACTTTATTATTATATTAATATTTTATTATGTTAATATTGTAATAATAATTCATTATAATAATATAATAATAATAATAATATATTATTAAATTATAATTATATTTTATTTTCTTAATTTTATATTTTTTATAATATTATAATAATATTATAATAAATTTAATATTGTAATAATTTTCAAGTATTTTTTACATTATAATATTATAGCTATATTTTATTATTTTTCTTAAGATTTTTTAATATTCATATTTTATTAGTAATCTTAGTATTTTATTATTGTTCTTTAGATTTTCTTAAAATTTTATATTATTTATTTAGTTAATATTTTAGTAATATTTTACTAATTATACTAATATTTTATTAATATTATTGTTATAAATAAAATATTAAGATTATTAATATTTTATCTCAAATTTATTAATACAATTTAATTTAATAGCATTTATAATATTTATATCGCTGCTACAGTTAATTTTGTGGTCAACTTTTTCACTTATACTTTTACATTACCAACCAAATACCGTAAAACACAATATACTTTTCTTCTACACTTTTTACCAACCAAACACCGTAAAACACAATATACTTTCCCATTTATACTTTCACTTTATCAATCAAATACCCTAAAACACAATATATTTTCCCTACTACAGTTCACATTTTCTATTCTCATTTTATGACTTACGACTTGCGATATTTTGCGGCGAAACAAACAGGCCCTACATCCCCATTTGTTGAACTTACAAAATGGGAACTAGAGCACTAAAGATTATACTGGCTTGGGCCAGAAAAGCCAGGCCTCGACAATTAGACCCAAAATTCTAGCCCAATTGTCATGTGGGCATAAACTTCACCTTTGTTCCGCTTTCGATAAAATGGGCCAGTTAGCCATGTCCATATGATTCATGACTTGGGCTATTGGGCTTATATGAAAAGGTTTATCTGATTGCTTCATATTATAGCTTGGGACATTGTTTATACTTCGCAATCTAATTATAGCCGTAGAGTTTTAATATAGCAACAGAGAGCTTGAGATGGTATCAAAACATTTGCACCTAACATAATAAGACAAACGCTAAAACAACAACTGAAAAAAAAGACATTATTGTAGCACAACTTTGCAAGGAAATCTGAAGAGTTCAGATTTCTGCTTTATTGTAGAAGAATCCAAGTGTATCATCCATTGTTTTTTGTAGGATTTTATGTCTGTTGTATTGCAAGTTTATGGAGTTGATCATCTCAAAATGGGGGAACAAAAAAAAAAAAAAAAAACCTTTTGTTGGCCTTGTTGGATAGCCTATAAGCATGGTCCAAGTTTCATCCACTTGGCCTATGCTATCTTCTGATGTTTATCAAAACTCTAGATCCTAGAATACTCATGTCTCAACCCTTCATCAAGACAAAAGGAGAAACATTGAAGATTGTGGTAGGGGTCCCCTTCGGCCATAGGTTTAGAGTCCTATTTGTTATTGTCAATAGCTTGCCACGTTTTTTAGAGAAAGGTGACGCGGGATGCGGAAGCAAATGACGCCGGTTAGATCTCGTTCTATCTTCAACGAATTTTGAAAGGATCTTTTAGGTAGGGAACATACTCGAATCCACGAGCAAGAGATAATAGCTCGAATCCACGAGCAATTGAAGAGATAAATTCAATTTTTATTAATCAAAAGCTAATTACAAAATAAAGAATACAAGAGCCTATTTATAGGCTTGGAAAAGAGTGCTAATCTAATTATGAAATTTAAATTCAAAATAAATAAAGATAAAATCAATCGGAGTCCAATTCGTACCCAAAAGCAAAATCTTAAATAAGGCAAAATTGGGCTGAAACACGCGAAGCGGTCGACCGCTGAGTCTTTTCTGCAATGCCAGTCAATCGGATGAGCAGTCGACCGATTGAGAGACTTCCCTGTCTTTTGGACCGTAGACTGAGATCCTTCTCTATTCTCTGCGTTGATGTCAGTCGGTCGACCGGGCGATTGACTGACGTCTTCAGTGAACGGTCAACCGAAACTCCTGTCTAATTTGTTGTTGAGTCTTGCTCTGTTGCCCTGCCTTCCTACATCAAGAGGTGAATCACATTCAACACATTTTCGTGACCAAACAAAGGCAGATTTATCAGACATTGCACTTGTCAAAAAAAAATGATACAAAATTATTGCATGTGTAGACTTTTCATCATTAGCAATTATACTTGTGGTGAAGATAACACCGCAGATGGTTTCTCAAGGCATAATTAAAGGTTAAAATATATTGATTACGTCTCCTCGGGCATTTGAATTTTAGATTGAGAATTCAAAATGTTAAATGTTCAATTTTCAATTTTAAAAAGTCTTGTCAGTGGAAATTTGTGAATCAAACAAATTGTGGCAAATCAACAATTTACACAACCTGAGTCCAACAATCCAATCTCTGTCCCCTTCATTTCAAAGTCAAATGCTTTGAATTTTGAAGAGCCCCTTGCCCTTGGTTAGATAGTCAAATTGAGTGGTCACCCATTTGGGTCCCACAATGGATGACTATAATCAAAAAATTAGAAAACCCCGAGCTCTGAATTTTACACTTTGGGGCTGTTTGGTTGCAAGGAAGTGGGCGAAAGTAAAGAAATAGGGAAGTATAATTGCTCACTTCCCTATCTATCCAAACACCGGAAAAGGAAAATAAGAAAACCTCTTTTCTTTTTATCTTTTCTCTTTTACACAACCATTTTCTCACTTCCAGAGTGCTACAGTTAATTTTGTGGTCATGTAAATCTCATTTGTAATAAATTATAACACAAAACAGTTAATTTTTTGACCATGTAAATCTCACTTGCATTCTAATTACAGTCTATTTTTTATTTTTCTTAATTAATTTTTATTTTAATGTTATTTTACGATCAACTTTGTGGTCAACTTTTCCACTTCCACTTTCACATTACCATCCAAACACCGGAAAAGACAAAATATTTTCCAAATCACACTTCCCAACAACATTCAAACACCGGAAAACTTACTAACCAATACCCAAGTTCCAAAGAGAATTATTACTACTTCCTCAATTCCTCACTTCCTCACTTCCACTCTTAACCAAATAGGCCTAAACCCCCACACCTACCAAATATGAACTGGGTAAATGAAAATGAAAATGAAAAGGAGGTGTTTTCAATTTCTCAAAATAAGAAGCTTTTTATATATCGATATGATCTAATGTGGATTGGTATTGCCTATATATTAAATCAGGTCTTGGTCTAGCGAGTCCCAACGAAAGTAGAAACTCCAACCTATCTGATGCTTCTTCGACGAAATATAATATATAGCTGGGACCAGCACTATAAGCAAGCTGTGTGAAAAACCACTACTTTGTTCATGTTCTAAAACGTCGGTCGAAATGAGATTCTACGGAAAAATTTATAAAATTTTGAGTTTTCGTCAGCGATTACCGTTCGAGCCATTGCAATAGAATAACACCGAAATCTCTGAAGATCTTTCCTCTCCGTTTACTCGAGAAAAGCAAGATCTTATTCCTTACGCTAGATTTAGCTCTTATTATAGCTGGATTTGGTGGAGTCCGAGTCAAAAAGTTGAGATCCAACCAAAAAGCCTAAGTTTGTGGGACCCATGACTTTGAGAGTGAGCCTCAACCTCTCCGACATCAAGCAGACAAAAGCATCAATCATCCAAGACAAAACAAGGTTAGGCATTGTTAAGACATGACTCACTAATAAAACAGAGAGTTAGATGGTAAGTGAGAGATTAAGACTAGCATTAAGTTCAACTAGGGATTCTTGACTATTGAAAGTAGATCACTTTCATTCATTTCTTGTGTTTGTTTAGATAAAAGTTGAGGTTTTACATGTGAAAATATGCATCTTGTATTCACATATCTCGTCTCGTTTCGACTCTAAAAGATACAAAGTGACTATTGAAAGATTAAAAAATGAATTTGATATTTATGACGTACAAAATATTTTTGGATCGTTTTGAAAGGATATGGAGATAAATAATTTCTATTCAAATTCAATGTTAGACTAGTCAAAATTAAGAATCCACTCTATTCGAGTTGATTTATATTTTTAAGAGTGCTTAAAAATAAAAATTAAAGGGTTGTGAATATGTTTTGCTAATTTATTATGTACATGCAAAATGAATGCCGAAATAGTGAGTTAGTTAGTTAATGATATAGAATATTTAAAACCTAACAAAAATTAGTGCTTGAGTGTTTTTAAATTTTTAGATCATAATCAAATGATCAGATTGAGAATTTATTTGTCTAAAGTAATAGATCAAAGTAATATGTTACTTTCCGCCGTTCATTCTGTGCCAACTTGATGTATGGATAAGAAAATTTCAAAACACCTAATTTTCAATTTCAACAGAATGTATCTTGTATTTTAATGTTATAGCATTGAATTTGAGTGAAAAAATTCATGCTAAAATCTCCCAAAAGTAAGTCTATCTCATATTTTTTGTCACATAAGTTTTTTCTTGTAGTTTTATTTCTCGCCCGCATCCAAAAACACTCTTTTTTTTCTAGCTTGCTTATCGGAACAAAAATACTTTCATGCTTAAAAAATACAAGTCATTTTCACATTTTTCATCCTTATCCAATCACACCCCTTTAGGTCAGGAGAACTTTAAAATTCAAGGGCGGCACAAGAAACTTATTAGAAAAAAGATAGAAAAAAGTACAGAAAAGTTGTGGTTGGGGTATGATGACCTTTGGGTTGGGTTTGGTTTGGTGCAATACAAGTGCAAGTTGTGGTGTGATTAGGTCTCACATTGATACTTTTGGTATGGTAGTCAAGGTTGGCAGCCTCTCATGTTTGAAACGGTTGAACCAATCTAGTTGGTGCCCCATAAAAAACCAAAAAAAAATAGCCTAACAAAGATGTATGCTTTCTTGCACCCTCCCCAAAACAAGGGCCACTAATGAGTCAGAGCAAATGGGATGACCATGCAAGCCATTAATATAGAACTAAAGAGAGAAAGAAGAGAATAAAGAAGAAACACGGCTGACGCTTGGCTCAGTACTAAGCACGAAAAGAGTGAGAGTGGATTGTGAAAGTAGCAGTAGCACCAAGTTCTCATTCACAAAACATTTCAAGGAGGAGAAGAATCAACAATAATTGTATAATGGTAGAAGTTGAGATATAGGGTCTGTTTGGTTGTCGTAACTGGCCGTAATTCGTAGTTGTAATTGGTGAAGTCTTTTACAATTATAAATGAGTTACATGTATGTAAATTTTACGGTGTTTGGTTGGTAATATAAAATTGTAAAGTGGGAAAGTGTATTGTACTTTACGGTGTTTGGTTGTCGTAATGTATAAGTCGTAAGTGAAAAAGTTGACCACAAAATTAACTATTTGGTGATTTTAAAAGTTTTAATACTGCAAATAAATATTAAAAAAGTTAAATATTAAAAAAATTTAATATTAATATAAAAAAATATTACAAATTTGTATGACCACAAAATTAACTGTAACTGGGCTGTAAGTGAGTGGTAACTGGGTTGCAAGTGAGTGTTAGTTGAGTTGCGTAAGTCTTTTACGAATTACGGTCCAAACAAACGCCGTAGTTGTAACTGGGTAGTAAGCCATTTACGAATTACGGAGTTTTACGCGAAACAAACGGCCCCATATTAATTATGTGTGTTTAGTTATATAAATAATTTGACACGCTTATCTTGAGAGGTCTGTAGTTGTCATGAATCCATGAAACAAACCAAGAGCAGGATGCTGAGATTGCGATGTTGATTTGGTATCCTTGAGACGATTAGGTTTGCTCAAGTTTTCTTTTCTTTTTTTTTTTTTTTTTGGGTGAACAACACTTTGTCAAATGTCAACTTGTCATCACAATCTTCAAACTTTTCAATACAAAAACGTTACTAAGATTTTTAAGTGAGGTAGAAGACGTACGCGAGGCTTTAAAATTGCATTTGGAGAGATTATCGGAGGCAACGCCCCACTTTTATTTCTTTGATCTCTATTCACTTTCTGAGAATACTTGATATTTTTCTCAAAAGAAAAATTGAGTGAAATTGAAATTCGGACTTGTTTATGTGGAGGAGCAGATTAGAAGATAAAAGCTTGATGTAGTTTTTAAACTCATTGGAAAAGCAGAGAAAGAAGCAGGGTGGTCGACCAGCCGATCAACCACATCTGCACAGGCATGCGCGGTTAGAAAAGAAGGAAACAACGGTTGACGTTCAGAAGCTTGGAAAAAGAAGACTGCAATCGATCAACCGCGAGTATGATTCTGATAGTTTGAGTTGGTTTCAGGTTTCTGTTTTTTGAATTGGATTTTAATCTGAATTTGGTTTTCTTCTATTGGTTGTTCATCTGATTATATAAGGAGTGTCTCTACACCCCCAAATTGTAATCAATTATTAGACAATTATACTGAGAGTTCGTAAGCTATCAAAAAAAAAATCACTAAGGACAAGTCATTAGACGCGAACTCACTTCAACGCAAAGGTCGCGTTTCAAATTAAAACGCGGACCTCGCATCCAGAGAAGCATGAAGACTTCAGACGCGGATCTGAGTAACTCCGCGTCCCATTCAACGTGAGTCTAAGTAACTCCACGTCTCATCCAACGCAAGTCTGAGTAACTCCGCGTTCCATGTCAAGCGCAGATTTGAGCAACTTGGAGCTCCACTTCAGACGTGGGTCTGAGAAACCTCACCTCTCACTTTAAACATGAGTCTGAGCAACTCCGCGTTCAGAGACGGCCGCGTCTACAATGAGCAACGCGAGGCCCGCGTCCAGTGCGAGACCCGTGTTTCTATTATAACAGACCCCATTACTGGGTCAATTAACTCCCCTTATAAGGAGAGAGTTAATCTCCATTATGGAGGAATTTTAGGGGATGATAATACCCTTATGACTCCCTATAAATAGCCTGAGTAGCTATGAAGAGAGGAGGTGTAATATCCCGTTCCCGGAATACGTACTTAGTTGCGTATTCAGATTTCTCGATCGTATTTTTTGATTTACTTCCTGTATTTATTTTGTATTATGAATTATTTATAAAATCATTTTGCCTTTTGGATCCAGATTCGTCGACTCGAAGTCAGCCCTAATCTGAACCAGGGACTCGATTCTAGGGTATTTCTCGATTTGATTTTTCTGGTATTCAGATTTGATCGACTTTAGTTTTAAACATCGTTTTCCATTATTCTAGATTTTTATGATTTTCTGGGATTTTCTTAAATTAAATTGAAAATCTTCAAAAGCAGTGTCGACCAGTGCCGCTGATCGATTCTCGGATTTTTAATTTACAAATGGAGTTAAATTTTTAGAAATGATTTTCACATTATTTCTTAAAATCACATTTTCTATTTAAATACTTTTTCTAGGAATTTTCTGAATTAACAAATTTCACCGGATTTGGTGTCGGCGAGTATCGCTGGCTAATTTCAGGATTTTTAGTTTGCAATCGGAACTGAATTTTAGATTCTACTTTCATGTTGTTTTTTAGATTCATTTTTTCTCCTTTAACGCATTTTCTAGGATTTTTCAAAATTTATCAAAATCCGGCCGAACCGGTATTAGACCAGTATCGATGATTGACTCCAGGATTTTTAATTCAAAAATGGGATTTTATTTCTAAAAACTGATTTTGTATTATTTCTCAGGGCGATGTTTTCTACCTCTTGGGATTTTTTGGGATTTTTCTGGAATAGTCGATATTTCCCGACTTAATTTTAATATTATATTTTTAGGATCTTTCCTTTTCTTTCTTTTTTTCTTTCCTTCCTTTTCTCTTTCATTTCACACCGACTTCACCAACCGCCCACTCCCCCTTCATTTAATCCCTCTCCCATCCATCACATCCCTCCATCCATCATTCTCTCTTTTTCTTTTTCTTTTTATTTTCTTTATCTTTATCTTATTTTCTTCCTTCTCTTCTTCTCCCTTCTCTTCTTCTCCCTATTCATTTGGCCGACACCCAAACCGGGCACCACTCTGGCGCTCCGGCCACCATCGCTGGTGAGAATTCCCATCCCAACTCTAGTCACCTCTTCCTATCACCAACACCAACATCAACACTACTATCTCCATCTCCTTCCTCTTCAAAACCACCACCATCTCACATTCTCCATCTTCTTCTTCAAATTAACCACCACCACCATCTTCTCCACTCTAACTCCACCCCTACAACACCCTACTCCTCCTCCTCCTCCTCCCACCATCTCCTTCAATTTCTCCACCACCAACCAAAATCACCATCTTCACCACCACCGCTACTCTTCTCCACCTTTAAACCAAAAGACTCCCCCTTTCCCCTCTTTTTGGGGTGGCCGGCGCCACCCCAGGGTTGGGCGTCGCCGGCGGCCGTGAGCGGCCAGGGGACCACCCAGGCCCCCTGTGAGCGGGCAGAGGAGGGGGCGACATCCCCCCTCTATCCTCGCCCTCTCTCTCTCATCTCTTCTCTCTCTCTCTCTCATCTCTCTCTCGTCACCCCTCTCTCTCATCTCTCTCTCGTCACCCCTCTCTCTCATCTCTTCTCTCTCTCTCTCTCCCCCCTCTCTCTCCTGATTCTCGCTTATCACTTTCTCTCTAGTTCACTCTTTCCCTCTAACTCCCTCTTTCTCTATCTAGACTTTATCTCTCTCTCTCTCTAAATCTCTCTCTCTTGTTAACTCTTTCTCTCTTCTCTCTATCCTATCCTCTTTCTCTCTAAAAATTAAATATATATTTATTTATATTTTATTATATTTTGTGACGCGTGCGCGAGTTCCTAGGATTTCAGAGTTTTTGGCTTTTATGAAGATTTAGGCAAGTGTCCTCACCTTGATTTGGGTGTCCCCGCTTCGTCAGATTGACCTGTATTTTATTTCATATTGAATGTATTTTGTATTGGGCTGTGCCCCTGTATTTGTGTGTGGCCGAGTGCCGTGATTGTACATGTATATGCCTGTGACGAATGCTTGTACCAGGATAATTTACTTCTTGCACATATAAGAATGCGTGGCCGACCCTTCGTGGTCGTTAGCCTTCAGACTCTCTACTTAGCCTCCAGGCCCTATCAGCTTTCGGGATTTCTACTTAGCCTCCGGGTTTCTCCACTCCACGGAAGTCTAGATATTATCACGCTTGTATATATGCTCGTGTAGTACTGCTGGCCCAGAGGCTGTTGGCCCAGAGGCCTTCCACTCTAGCTTTGATGATGATTAACTCATGTAGTTATGTTTACTAATAATCTTGTGATGTTTAGTTTCAGATCATTAATCAAGATATTAGTTGGTGATTGCTTCAACAAGATGGTTTGGAAGCTTTCACATGGTGATTCCAGAGCCCGAGCATCAAGATCATACATAGCACTCGTTGGAGTCAAACTCGGTGGATCACGAAGTTTTGGACCAAGTCGGCTTGAAGACGAAGTTCCTCAAGAAGACTTAGGTATCCATAGTTTAGTTTGTGTTTTAGATCCATATTGTAAAGATTAGATAGTTGATATGCTCAAGTTCACAATACACACACGTTTTATGTATTAAATATTAGTTTTCGGTTTAACCGATATTTGTTTTCATGAATAGTAGATCAAAACAATTTTAAATGGTTTATGTATAGTAGATTCATTCTATATACATGCATGCTTAACTTCCTATTGAAAAAATCCAAGTTTAAAAAAATACAGTTTTGATTTTTGTTAAATTTGTTAGACACAAAAATAGTCAAAAATGTTTGATATTTGTGTTGAATTTTTACCACATGTTTATATATCATACATTATGTTAGAAACTATTTTTGTGGATTTTTAGAAGATGTATGGGATTATTAGAATATTTTTAACAAGTTTTTCTGACCCAGATTTCTGCCTGACAGGCTCTGGCGGTCGACCGACCGTCGACCGGACCCCAGAGTCGGTCGACCGGGTCGGTCGACCGACGTGCACAAGCCTATGCACGTTGGCCAAGCAATTGGGCCGGTCGACCGGGCGGTCGACCAGACCAGAGAGCTCTGCTCTCTGTTTTTCTTCGGTCGACCGCAGGTCTCCAATGGTCATATTTATGACCGTTGGCAGTCGACCGCCAGCCATCTCAGGCTGAGAATTCAGCCTAACGGCGAGTTTTGTTTTGGCGCTATAAATACCCCATTGCTTTGAGTTTTTGGCTAAGATTTTATGAGCTAAAATTTCTCTCTTTTCTTGCTGTTTAAAACAAGTTTTCAAAAGTGTTTAGAGCTTAAAAAGATTTATCTTTATATTGTTTTAGGGTTTTGAAAAAATCAAAGAAAATAAAAATTGAGAGATTTGTATTGTTCTTCATTTTTATCTTTTACAAAGTATTTTCCCAAGTATTTTTCTTTGAGTTTTGTTTTCCAAACTCTAGTTTTTCCACACTTGAGCTATATCCTCTATCCTATTCTATTAGGATCATTATTTGTGGGAAAAAGAAATTGGTTTGTGGTTGAGACATACCACTTGTTGTAAACCCCTTCATTTGTTGTATCCCTCTTTGGTAGAGGTTGATTTGGATTGTGGGGTGCTCCCTCTTTGGTAGAGGTTGAGATTGTGGTTTACTCCCTCTGGTGAGGTGGTGATTGTTTGCCTCGGTAGAGGTTGCATTGGTTGAGAGAGGAGTTCGGTACTCCCGGTTGTACAAAATCCTCCTCGGTGGAGGTTCCCTCGGTGGGAGTCCTCGGTGGACAAGTTAGTGGATTAGAAATCCTTCTCGGTGAAGGCGGGGACGTAGAGTTAGGGGCTCGAACCTCGAAACATATCTTTGTCTTTGCGTTTGATCCATTGATTCTCAACTCTCTCTCTTTATTTTGTGTTGTGCATTGATTCATATTGCCATATCATTTATATGCTTGTGTGTTTGTGTGCCTCACTTGTGCTTAACCACGAGAGCTTCATATAACGCCTCAACTTTTATTCAGAGGAATCAAGAGGAGTTAGTCAAGAGCCCTTCACGGGAAATTCGGCTACACTCGTTGGTTGCACTAAGTGTAGTTGCAAATTAGTTTTAATTTCCACATTTAGTTCATTAAATTAGCCTATCACCTATTCACCCCCCTCTAGGTGATTTACAATTGGTATCAGAGCCTACGCTCCTGATACTTAGGTTTAACAACCTAGGAGTGAGATCTTGGTTAGCTAATCTATCATTTGCATTTGCACATATATTTATTTGCACACACTTATGGACTTCATGACCCACCTATGTTTGATTCTTCCAACATTGTTGTTTGGAAGACTATGATGTCCATATATTTGAAAACCCTAGGCTTGCATGTTTTCCTTACCGCTACCAAGAAATGCTATCTTGGTAATAGCAATCATATAGGGGCCAATGCACAAGCCCTTGAGGCCATTAGAAGCACGCTAAATAAAGATTATCTTATGCTTGTTTCTAACCTTGATTCCGCTTTTGTAGTGTGGAACAAGTTGACCATCTCCACCTCCAAGCTTCAATTGCCTATCCAACCGGAAGAGTCTTGTGGAGAATCCGAGTCACAATGCTTCATGGTCCAAGGGAATGACTCCTTTGAGGTATACTCGGAGACTCAATTAGATAGTAATGATACTAGTTCTTCATATGATGATCATGTTGACCCAAGCACTTTAAATGAAGAACTTTCTATAATTTGTGAAAAATTAATAGAAAAATATAATTTGTTGAAAAAGAAAAGTCTAGGACTTAACAATGAAAATAAAGATTTGCTTTCTAAACTAGACTTTGTTTTGCAAGAGAAAGAGGAGATTTCAAATGAGAGAGATTCATTGAAATCTCAACTAGACCTTGCATTAAAAGAAAATGAATGTTTAAAATCTAAAAATGATTGTGAAATAATTTTGAAGAAAATGAAAACTTGTCTTCAAAAGTTAATTTTGTTTTAAAAGAAAATAATTCTTTAAAAATGAAAATTGCTTCTATTTCTAAGGATTTAGAAATTTGTTTAAAGAAAAATGAATTTTGAAAATAATATTGACTCTCATGTTTGCCATGCTAGGATAGCTTCACCTAGCTCACCTATTGCATGCCACACCTCTTCTTTAATTGAAAATGATATATCCATGCTTAAGAAGAGTGTAGATTGTTTGGGCTCCTCTTTGAGCCAATGTGTTGTGAGTCACACACGTTTGGAATCTTTGTTTCGAAAGAAACAAGTTCCATCTTTGCATGCACACCCTCCACGGCACACACATGCTACTCACGGTCACCACCATCACACTTTGTATGCTCTTGTGTACACTTGTACACATTGTGGACGTAAGGGCCACCTTGCTAAATTTTGCTATGATCACATAAATGATTGTAATTTAGCAAATAAATTTGTTTGGGTTAGAAAAGAGACTAACCCCCATGGACCCAAGAGAGTGTGGGTACCAAAGACCACCCCTATCGTATTTGATGTAGGTGTGGGCTCTCGCATGACGTGAGAGTTATGGTGCCTTGAAGTGGATGCGTTCCGAGCTTCATGAGAATTATGTGGATGCATCACTTTCAAGGGAAGTTTGGTGGGAAGACCACCTTGGTTTGAAGAACTAGAGAGGTGCCTTCATCGGTTTTGGTATCGATCTCTAACTCCTGTTTATTATTTACATGCTTTTCATGTCTTTGTTTTATAGCATGTCTTGTTTATTGCTCATTATGTTATGCCATGTTTATTAGAATAGTGATATACATGTTTAGTTATTTGAGACACCCATGTTTAATATGGATCTATATATATATATGTGTTCTCACTTTGTTTTAACAAATATGTATGTCCTAAATCTAATGCACATGCATATTCATAATGATCATATAGATGTTTATGACTTTTGTTTTTATGCTTCATATTTTGAATATATGTTTAAATGTTAGTTTTCATTAAGACTAGGATTTATACTTGTATATATAGTGGGCCACAAATAGATCATAATATGTTTGTACTTGAATGCTTATTTGTACCATTAGATGTGCTAGTATAGTCTAGTTTTGATGATTCATGCATTTTAACTTGTATTCCCATTTGAACATGTTTTTAAGATCATGTGTTTTCACTTCATGTATATGTTTATCTTGTCTAAACTATTGATTATACATATACATCCTTGAGCCATGTGCCTTCATGCATATACATTTGTGGACTCGTTATGTTTTGGATATGTATGTATACTTTAGTCTATACTTGACATACATATGCCTTGAAGAAATCGAGTTTTAATATGATTTTCATATTTTTAAGGAATATCGAGCTTGATTGTCTATTTTCATGTTTATGTGTTTCACATTACACTTGTACACTCACTTCTTTAAAATGTTTCTCATGATTGTGTTTTCATGAGTATGATATGAGCTTTATTGATTTTGAGTGTTTTAGTGATCATGTGATTTACATAGTTTCATGAAAATTTTTTGTTTTATTCGTTGCTTGAAGGATTTCGTACCAGTTTACAAGTTTTTTCATTTAACTAGTTGCGAGATTCTTCAATATGGTAGAGTTTTCAAACATACTATATTTTCAAACCTATTTTTAAAACCCCTACCTTCTAAGAGTGGTTGGCTGGGAGACCATGCACATGTATGCTTTATAGTGAAAATCATTTAAACTTGAGCATGAATGGGTGGTAGGTTATATGAGGTATATACTTGATCTTATTGTTGTTTCAATTGGTATCATGGATTCTTTCAATTGGTATCAATATTGACATTTTTGTATACTCATATATTGTATTTGTGTATGTATGCTTTCAATTGGTATCATCTATTTTGATTGGTACTCATTTTTTCATACATCGATACATGTTTTATTTGTGCTTACTATATCCCTATATTGTTGAGCACAAATTCTTGTTTATGCAAGCTTGAATGTTTTAATGAAAATCATGTTTCAATTGATTAGTTTTCAATTGGTATCTTAAACAAACTTAAGCATCGTTTTATTTGGTATTTCATAAAGAGGGAGAAAATTCGTATTTTATCTTTCAATTGGTATTTAGTTTACCGTTGATTTCTACTCCCACACTTTATGGTGAAAATGTTTTTATTTTGGTATCATATGTTCTTAATGACAATTCTTACAATTGGTATCATTTTGTATCAAGATGTTTATTTGAATAATTTCAATTGGTATCAAGATTTTTATGTGTTTTTCTCAAAAATTGGTATCAATGCCTTATTTACTTTCATTGGTTTATATGTTCACTTTCAATTGGTATCAAGATGCTACTTTGACATATTTTTAAATTGGTATCTTAATTGATTGTCACCCCTTATTTACATCATTTTTGTTTTAGACAAAAAGGGGAGAACATTATTTTATTGCTTTTAACCCTTTTGTTGATTCTTTGTTTCGAACAAAAAGGGGGAGAAGAATTTATTGATTTGTTTTTACTTTGACCCTTTGTTGATGATTGACAAAAAGGGGGAGAAGTATTTGGTATATATATGCATGTTTTTCTTACTTTATTCATAAAGGGGGAGAAGTATTTATGTTTATGCATATATGTTTTGTTTTGCAAATAGGAGAAAAAGAATTTGATGTGTTTTCTATTTATCTCCATGTATTTGCATTTATGTTTATGTGCTTTATTGCCATATCTTTTTGATTTATTGGTATGCATGAGTTAAGGGGAGCTTCTTTGAAGCTTAACTTTAATCCATGCATATATAACTCCATGAGTTTTGTCATCATCAAAAAGGGGGAGATTGTTGGCCCAGAGGCCTTCCACTCTAGTTTTGATGATGATTAACTCATGTAGTTATGTTTACTAATAATCTTGTGATGTTTAGTTTCAGATCATTAATCAAGATATTAGTTGGTGATTACTTCAACAAGATGGTTTGGAAGCTTTCACATGGTGATTCCAGAGCCCGAGCATCAAGATCATACACAGTACTCGTTGGAGTCAAGCTCGGCGGATCACGAAGTTTTGGACCAAGTCGGCTTGAAGACGGAATTTCTCAAGAAGACTTAGGTATCCATAATTAGTTTGTGTTTTAGATCCATGTTGTAAAGATTAGATAGTTGATATGCTCAAGTTCACAATACACACACGTTTTATGTTTTGAATATTGGTTTTCAATTTTTGGTTTAACCGATATTTGTTTTCATGAATAGTAGATCAAAACAAGTTTAAATGGTTTATGTATAGTAGATTCATTTTATATACATGCATGCTTAACTTCCTATTGAAAAAATCCAAGTTTAGAAAAATACAGTTTTTGGTTTTTATTAAAATTTGTTAGACACAAAAAATAGTCCAAAATATTTGATATTTGTGTTGAAATTTTTACCACATGTTTATATATCATACATTATGTTAGAAACTATTTTTGTGGATTTTTAGAAGATGTATGGGATTTATTAGAATAATTTTTAACAAGTTTTTCTGACCCAGATTTCTGCCCGACAGGCTCTGGCGGTCGACCGACCGGTCGACTGGACCCCAGAGTCGGTCGACCGGGTCGGTCGACCGACGTGCACAAGCCTGTGCACGTTGGCCAGGCAATTGGGCCGGTCGACCGGGCGGTCGACCGGACCAGAGAGCTCTGCTCTGCTCTCTGTTTTTCTTCGGTCGACCGACCGGTCGATCGCAGGTCTCCAACAGTCATATTTATGATCGTTGGCGGTCGACGGGGCGGTCGACCGCCAGCTGTCTCAGGCTGAGAATTCAGCCTAACGACTAGTTTTATTTTGGGGCTATAAATACCCCATTGCTTTGAGTTTTTGGCTAAGATTTTATGAGCTAAAATTTCTCTCTTTTCTTGCTGTTTAAAACAAGTTTTCAAAAGTATTTAGAGCTTAAAAAGATTTATCTTTATATTGTTTTAGGGTTTTGAAAAAATCAAAGAAAATAGAAAATTGGGAGATTTGTATTGTTCTTCATTTCTATCTTTTATAAAGAGTTTTCCAAGTATTTTTCTTTGAGTTTTTGTTTTCCAAACTCTAGTTTTTCACACTTGAGCTATATCCTCTATCCTATTCTATTAGGATCATTATTTGTGGGAAAAGAAATTGGTTTGTAGTTGAGACATACCACTTGTTGTAAACCCCTTCATTTGTTGTATCCCTCTTTGGTAGAGGTTGATTTGGATTGTGGGGTGCTCCCTCTTTGGTAGAGGTTGAGATTGTGGTTTACTCCCTCTTGGTGAGGTGGTGATTGTTTGCCTCGGTGGAGGTTGTATTGGTTGAGAGAGGAGTTCGGTACTCCTGGTTGTACAAAATCCTCCTCGGTGGAGGTTCCCTCGATGGGAGTCCTCGGTGGACAAGTTAGTGGATTAGAAATCCTTCTCGGTGAAGGCGGGGACGTAGAGCTAGGGGCTCGAACCTCGAAACACATCTTTGTCTTTGCGTTTGATCCATTGACTCTCAACCTCTCTTTTTATTTTGTGTTGTGCATTGATTCATATTGCCATATCATTTACATGCTTGTGTGTTTGTGTGCCTCACTTGTGCTTAACCACGAGAGCTTCATATAGCGCCTCAACTCTTATTGAGAGGAATCAAGAGGAGTTAGTTCAGAGCCCTTCACGGGGAATTCAGTTACACTCGTTGGTTGCACTAAGTGTAGTTACAAATTAGTTTTAATTTCCGCATTTAGTTCATTACATTAGCCTATCATCTGTTCACCTCCCCTCTAGGTGATTTACATGTACTCTTGTACCGATTCTGAGTTCCTGCCCACTCCCGGACTGGCCACCCAATGGTTCTAGGCTTTACCCTTATGGGTTTCATAGCTACCGAGAGTGCGCTTAAACCCTGAGCGTACTTTAGCCTCTGGGCTCTCGCCCACTACCTCGAAAGAGAAGTGCGCTCAGACCGTCAAGTCTTTCAGCTCCTCCTGGTAGACATGCTTAGTGTTCAGCGCTTTACCACTAGATTCCTTTAGGCGAGATGCTGCCGGATTTTCTACTCGCACTTTAAGTCGAGTCGTCCCGATAACCTCGCCAGGCGCTTTAGTGTTAAACACTGTTTGATGTCTATGCCTCCAGCTTGCTCAGCTCTGCTTGATTGTGCTTACCTATTACTCTATCACTTGCCATATACATGCGATTGTAAATTCAAAGAGTTAAGAAATTACCGTGTAGCTTGTGGCTAACGGGTCGTGTCCACGAGGAGGAATGCGATAGAAGCTTTTCGGTTTTTATTTAGAAAGCTAAGAATGGTGCTAGTTTTTAATTGAAAAGAGAATGGAGAGAAGGGAAATGATTAAAAGAGAAATTGCAACTTTGGAGAAGGCTTTGGAGAAGGTGATTTACAAAAAAGCTTTGAAAATTCGTTGGTTGTTTTAAATATAAGAAGGAGAAGATCTGGGCTCACCAATTTTATTTACTTCACTACTTATCTCAAGAATATTTTAGTGCATCACTTTTATCATAGGCAAAAGAGTTTAATTTCTTTAAGTGTTCAAGTAAAACAAATGAGATGATTTCGGATCAAATCTTGAGATCTTTCTTAACACAACATTAAAAATAGAATGTTAAACCATCAAGCGCGAGGAAGCAAGTATGGAATAAAAATGATTTAACAATAGTTACGCCTTGAAAATCCAAGTTTTAAAAGAAGAGCATCATCATGAGCTTTCAAGAATAAAATTTAACTTTAGGCGTTATGATTCAAGAGAGTTCTTCCATCAAATTCAATCGAGAGAGAGGAGGTAGAAAACATCAATTAGTGAGCCCAGAAAATGATTTAGCTACTCATTATGAAATGAAAACAAATAAGAAATTGACAATTAAACACAAACATACCGAATTCAAGTTAAGTTGGAATGGCAAGTAGAAGCTCCCTTGATTGTCACTTCAAAGATGAATTACACACTCAATTCCACTTTTCTCTCTTTTCTGGTCTAAACTAAAAATAAAAGAATAAAGAGGAGATACAACTTCTTCAAGCTATCTAACAATGTTCCTAAACCCTAAAAATGAACAATAAATTTAATCCTAGTCCTCGCTAATTTTTCAGTACAAAACCCAAGCTTTTATAGGCAAAAACTCAGAAGGCAGGGAGTGAGGAGATAAGGGGAGCAAACGCTCCCCTTATCTCCACCAACAAGCCGCAGATCCGAGGCTAGGGCCACAGATCCACGGCCTGGATGTGGCCAATTGGATGTGCCAGGTGGAGGAAAAGTTAGCGTAGCTTTGGGCTTCCTTTTGTCTTGTTGGATTTACTGTTGCAGCTCCCAGATTTGACGAAACGATCTTTGATTTGTTGGCTTCAACCGCTTGATTTGGGAGGATTCATTTCAACCGATTTTCAACCTCTCTGATATGCCAAGATTTGCCCTGATTCCTTGATTTCGAGTTTATTCTGAATTAAATCAGAATTTGGTGGGCTTTGGGCTTGTTTATCTTTCTTTTCTTTTAGCAATTGGGCCTACATTTAACAAAGAAAAAGAAGACTTATTAATAGGATTTATTAGATAAAAAAGTATGGTAATGTGACAATATATATGCAATATATGTGACTGATCACACCCCCACACTTATCTTTTGCTCGCCCTCAAGCAAAACATCAGATTAATTCTAATCTATTTTTAGACTACTTTCGCAGGTCACTCGATTGCACTGAGCATGTGAAACAAGCCGTTAAACCTCTAGGTTACCCCTAGAGGACGAGTTTTGCCTCGTGAGGATTTTCAGTGGATTGCACCCACAAAATCCATAAAAAATGTTAGTATTTTCGAAAAGTATTTTTAGAGGAGAAAATATTTGAAGTATATTTGTAAGGTTTTAAGTAATCTATAAGTTATAGGAATATCAAAATTTTCATTCTGAAACTCAGTCTCTATTAAAAAATATGTCATCAATCAAAGTAAGGAGTCAAATTGTACTTCTCATCTAGTCTATTAATTTACCCTGAGTCGTATGCACCATCGTGACTGTGAAGTTTGACTAAGGGTTCTTTAATATTAACTCCTATGCCTTATTTATATTTATTTTTGGTGGAATTTATTCCTCAATTTCATTAGGCTTTTTAATCTGCCCATGTAACGAGCCTTTAGTCGGTGACACCCAAACCGGACAGTTTTAGGGCACCTGGTGAGAAAACACCCTGAGGACTTAAACACTCGAGCAGACAAGGCTACGAAACTAAGGTTTTTATTTATAAAATGTACCCCTTTTAGGCGTGAATACTTATGCTTCATGAGGCACAAAACCTAGCTTAATCAGAGGATTTATATATATATATTTTCAAACCTATCTAATTATCTTTTGCATAAATACCAAGGCTTACTTAGGCCAGAGCACCTAGCTAATCAATAATTAGATTTGTTTATTTTTTTATTATTTTTTTCATACATAGATACTTTTTTTTATAAGACATAAGAGTCTTTGTTTTTAAACCCTAAGTGTGTAAGTGTATTTAGTGTGCATATTTCATCAAGGTAAATATCAAGACTAAATTACTTTCACAAATTTTCTTCCTAACCCTAAAAATCAAACAAATTATCTTATTTTGACTAAGTGTAAGAAATCCTAATTATGATTTTTCTATTCCTTAAAATTGACTTAATTTCTTACAAAAATATATCAAAATATTGTTCTTACCTTTCAAAAAGTTATATATATATATATATATATATATATATATATATATATATATATATATATATATATACAAAAAAAATTTATTTTTTTATTTTTTAACAATTTTTTTAGAAGAATATTAGTCATGTTAGAACCCTCCCCCACACTTATCTTATGCATTGTCCCCAATGCATGAAAGAAATGTATGAATGCATGAAATAAAATGAAAAAGAGGAAAGTTACCAATACACTGGGTCAACAAAACCCATAGCCGTTTCGTTTACGGGCACCGATTCAAGAAAGGTTTAAGGCGTTTACCATTTACCTTAAAGTTATTTCCATTCTTGGGGTTGCTGATCTCTACTGCACCGTGTGGAAACATGATTTTTACAATGAATGGCCCAGTCCATCTTGATTTTAATTTTTCTGAAAAAGATGAAGCCTAGAATTATAGAGTAAGACTTTTTGTCTTGGGACAAAGGTTTTTCTTATGATGTGTTTATCATGAAAAATCTTAACTCTATCTTTAGTGATCCTAGAATTTTCATAGGCCTCGTTTCTTAACTCCTCTAATTCGAAAATTTGTAACTTCTGAAGGTCACCGGCCTTAGTCAAGTCGAAATTCAACTGCTGGATTGCCCATAAGGCCGATGCTCTAACTCAACAGGCAGGTGACAAGCTTTACCATAGACTAACCTATAAGGAGACATCCCTAGAATCGTCTTGAAAGCGGTCCTGTAAGCCCATAGGACATCTACAAGTTTGATGGACCAATCTTTCCAGTTTTGGTTCACAGTTTTCTCCAAGATAAGCTTGACTTGTCTATTGGAAACCTCAACCTGCCCACTGGTTTGAGGATGATAAGGTGTGGATAACTTGTGTGTTATGGCGTACTTTCGCATAAGAGCTTCAAAGGATCTATTGCAAAAGTGAGTGCCATTATCACTGATGATAGCATGAGGGGTCCGAAGCGTGAAAAAATGTTCTCTTTCAAAAACTTTATGACAATTGGTTATCATTAGTTTTACAAGAAATGGCTTCTACCCAGTTGGACACATAATCCACAGCAACCAATATGTATTGGTTTCCAAATGAATTGGGAAATGGACCCATAAAGTCGATGCCTCAAACATCAAAGAGTTCTATTTCTAGAATTGGATTGAGGGGCATCATATTTCGTTTTGAGACCCTTCCTACCATTTGGCATCTAGGGCACGTCTTGCAAAATTCATATGCATCCTTGAATAAAGTGAGCCAATAGAACCCGCTTTGTAGCACTTTTTCAGCAGTTTTACGGGGACCAAAGTGTCCACCGCATGCAAATTTGTGATAAATGGATAGAACACTCTTAACCTCTTCATCGGGAATGCATCTCCTAATAAATTTGGTCAGAACAGTACTTAAAAAGATACGGTGCCTCCCAAAGGAAATACCGAACTGGGATAAGAACTGGTATATATCATTTTTGGATCAATGAGACGGAGTTTGGTTTGTGACTAAGTAATTCACTATATCAGCAAACCAAGGTTAGCTAGACATAGCTAAGTGATTTTAATCAAGAAAATTCACATTTATAGGTAATTCGTTGCATGGAGAATTAGGGATTCGTGAGAGATGGTCAGCAACGACATTTTCTACGCCTTTCTTGTCTCGAATCTCGAGATCGAATTCTTGAAGAAGGAGGATCCAATGAATGAGTCGGGCCTTGGCATCCTTCTTCATCATGAGGTACCTAAGCGCAGAATGATCGGTGAAAATGGTGGTTTTGGACCCTAGTAAGTAGGGACGAAATTTCTCTAAGGCAAACACTACTGCCAAGAATTCCTTCTCAGTCGTAGTGTAGTTCAATTGAGCATCGTTGAGAGTCCTACTAGAGTAGTAAATCACATGCTGCTTGTTATCAATGCGTTGTTCTAGGACAGCGCCTATGGCAAAATTGGAAGCATCGCACATGATTTCGAACGGCTTAGACCAATCCAGTGCAGATATGATTGGTGCAGAAATAAGCTCTCTCTTAAGCTTCTCCCAAGAATTCATACATTCAGCATCGAAAGTGAAGGACACATCCTTAGCTAACAGATTAGTCAAGGGCCTAGTAATTTTGCTAAAATTCTTGATAAATCTTCGGTAAAAACTAGCGTGTCCTAAGAAAGATCTAATATCCTTCATGTTGGCCCAAAGGCCTATCACCCTAGTTTTGATGATGATCAACTCATGAAGTTATGATTACTAATGATCTTGTGTTTAATTAGTGACAGATTCCTTATCAAGATCTTAGTAGGTGTGGAGTTTCAACAAAGGATTTAAAGACAAGTTGGAAGCTAGCACCGGTTGATTCACGAGCATATGCATCAAGAACACATCTAGAGATGAGCTCGGTGGATTGCATTTGGACCAAGTCAAGAAGATGAGAAGACTTCAAGTGAAGACTTCAAGAAGATGAAGACTTGAGTCTAGGTTTGTTTTTATAAGATTTATTTTAGATAAAATGTAAAGGATAGAATAGATTGGTGGATTGCTCAAGTCTATATCACACACACACTCTTGATAGAACTCTTGATAGAATGATTTTCATAAAAGATTTTCCTAGTTAAGAAAAGATTTTTATTTGTGATAAAATACAATTTGGTTTTTGGTATTTCATAGTTTACATATCTTATATCCAAAACCATGCTTAGAGCCTATTGTCAAAAACTAGATATTTCATCTTGATTGTGTAGTGGATCATATCCATACACACTATGCTTTTAGAGTATATCTTGTTTTTGTATTTGATGAAAGTTTGGAAAAACATGTTGATATTTCAAAACCAAGTTTAGTGCTTTATGTCAAAAACTAGATATGTCATCTTGATTGTGTAGTGGATCATATCCACACACACTATGCTTTAAAGTGTATCTTGTTTTTGTATTTGATGGAAATTTGGAAAAACATGTGTTTAGAAAAACAGTTTTTATTATGAGTCAATATTTCCAAGTTACAAAAATAGTCAAATCTTCAATAACATGCCTTGATTTTGTGCAAGCATGTTTCTATATCATAAAACTATTTTTGTAGAATTTCTAAGTATTTATGGGATTTTTATTAAGCCAAAAGACCTATCCTTAAATCCCAAATTTTCAGGTTCTGTCAGTTCTGATTTTTCAGAACTAACAGTGGCCGGTCGACCGGGTCGGTCGACCGGACGTGCACAGCGTGCACGCCTGTGTGCACTGGAGGACGGTCGACCGGACCGGTCGACCGCTTAAGAGAGCTTTGCTCTCGGGAATTATCGGTCGACCGGGCCGGTCGACCGACAGAGAGTTTTCTCTCTTCTCCAGTTGCGCGGTCGACCGGGCCGGTCGACCGGAGGCTGCAACGGTCGGATTTTTGACCGTTGCCGGTCGACCGGACCGGTCGACCGGAAGCTCTGACAGAGCCCCAACGGCTCTATTTTCTGTCAGCCTATAAAAGGGGGTTTTGTCATTGTTTCTACACAAGATTTTTGGAGACCTTAGAGCTAGTTTTTCCCAGTCTTTCTGAAGGGTTTTTCTCCACAAAATTAGAGTTAATACTTCCAATTAAAAGGAGAGTTTTATCAAAGAGTGTAAAAGTGATTTCTTGTGTTTTTCACCATAGCCTTCTTTCCTTGATTTCTCACACTTCACTTGAGCATCCATAGACATATCTATCCTATAGGAAAGTGTTGTAGTGAGCTTTTGTAATTGGTGATCAAGTGTTAGATCACCAAAGAGATTTCCATTGTATTTTGAGGAGACGGGCAAGTGTGCTCGTGTGGTAGAGTTCTTGTGTGAACTCGGTGGTTTGAGGTGCGCCCTCATTGAGCCGGTGGGCTTGTGGTGTACGGACAAGGGAGTCCGAGAGCTTGTAGGTGTTGCGGCACCAAGGAGAGATCCGTTGGGGATCTTGCATAGTGGAAATCCTTCGTGTGTCGAAGGCGGGGATGTAGAGCAAGTGTGCTCGAACCTCGAAACAAACCCTTTGTGTTTGCGATTGCTCACTCTTGCTCTCTTTCTCTTTTTTTGTCTCTATTTTATATCTTGCATTCAATTTATTGTGTTCATCTTATATATGCATGATATATTCCCTTGTGCTCATAATTGATATACATACTTGCTTGGGATTGTTGTTAACACTAGTATTCAACCAAGAGAGCCAACGCGGCACCTCAACCCATTCAAGGGGAATCTAGAGGAGCTTGTCCAGAGCCTCGCAAGGGGAATTCGGCAACACTCTTGTGTTATACATAAGTGTTTAATTAAAAGAAGTTTTATTTGGTCATCTTAGTTTTAATTCCGCATTATTTGTTCATAAGTGACCATTAGATTAGCCATCACCTATTCACCCCCCCTCTAGGTGATCTTACAATTGGTATCAGAGCTAGTGCTCTTGATTTGGGTCTAACAACCTAAGAGTTAAAGATCCTCCTTTTAGGCTAATCACAATATTTTTGTACACACACACCTCACCATGGACTTCATGTCACCACCCACCTTTGATATTCTTAACATCCAAACTTGGAAGGTTAAGATGTCATTGTACCTCAAGGCCTTAGGAATTCATGCTTATCTTGCTACTATTAATAATGATTATTGTTCAAATAGCAAGTACATTGAGGCTAATGCAAAAGCCCTTCATGCTCTTAAATGTACCCTAAATGATGATTATTTATCTAGGGTTTCTAACATTGAATCGGCTTTTGTAGCTTGGAACATCATCACCTCCCTTGGCGAAAAGGATCTATATTATGCCGGGAGCGATTCGGATGTTGGAAGCGACATCTCCAACGTATGCTATATGGTCCAAGGGGATAACCCCCTTGAGGTAACTTCCGAATCCGAGGATGAGGATGCTACTATGTCATATGATGAGCTAAATTCATTTTGCCAATTATTGCTTGAGAGATATGACATAATTAAAAAGGAAAATAAAAATTTGAAAAAGGATGTTGCTTGCATGCATGTAGAACATGACTCTTTTAGAGATAACATTGCATGCTTGGAAAAAGATAACAAGAATTTGAAAAAGAACATTGATTGCATGCATGTAGAAAATGATTCTTTTAGAAATAAACTTGCATGTTTAGAAAAAGAAAATAAAGTTTTGAAAAATGAGAATGTTTCCTTATTTTCAAAATTAAATGATTTATGTGAAGGGAACACTATTTTGAAGGATAAGATTGATTTGGTGGAAAAACAAAAGGAAATCGTTTTTCAAGAAAATAAATCTTTAAAAAGAAAATTTGTTGAAAAAGAAAAGGATAATGTTTTTCAAAAGAAAAAGAAAAATGATTCTTTATCTCACCATGCTTTACATGCCACAACTAATGAGATTAAGAATTTGAAAAATAAGATAGAAAATTTGAGCTCTAAATTGAGCACATGTGCATTCAATCATTCTAAGTTGGAATCTTTGTTTCAAAAGAAACAAGTTCCCCATGCTCATGCACATACACATCATGCTCATGCTTATGTTGCACATCACGATCACAATCACACTCATAAGCATCATGATAGGGTGTACACTTGTACACATTGTGGTCGCAAAGGCCATTTAGCAAAATATTATTTTGATAAGAATCATAACTTATATTTTGCTATGTCTAAAGGATTTTGGGTTCCTTATAATAAAGCTAACCCCAAAGGACCCAAGAAAATATGGGTACCAAAACCCCCACCTTTTGCTTGTGATGTAGGTGAGGGCTCTCTCAAAACGTGAGAGGGATGGTACCTTGGTAGTGGATGCACTTGGACATGATGGACATACTTTTGGGTTGCATCGCTATCAAGGAGCTTTGGTGGATCAACCACTATGCTAGGAGCTTTGGAGTTGGTAACAATTTCTAAACTCCTATTTCATTTATGTACATGCTTGTTCATTCATAATATTCATAGCATGTTCATATTTTAAGATTTTGGGTGCTTTATGTGGTAGTTACATGCTTAGATGTAGATTTGTCAAACTTGTATGTATACATATACAAATAGTGAACTACAATTGATTCTTAAATATTTGGACTTCATGCTCACTTGTATCCACTTTATGTATTTGTATAGACTAGTTTTGATGATTCTCCTTTATACATGTTTTGCCAATTTTTATGATTTACTTCATGTATATGCATGTTTAATTCAAATCTAGTAAATATACATGTATACCCGTGAGTCTCTAGCTTTCATGCAAATATTTGATAGACTCTTTTACAATTTTGGGATATGTATGTGTATTGTTTGATTTGTATAATTCATACATATACCATGAAGATTGTAGTTTTAAATAAAAATGATTTTGTTCTGATAACAATGATTTCTATGTGATTTGAGCTTCAATGACAACTTTCATGAAAATACTATTTACATAACCTTTGAACACTCATCTTTTATTCAAAAATATATTTATGAGCTTTATGGACTATGAGTGCTTGGATTTTTATGTACTTAGTCTCATTCATGAAAAACATATGATTTGACATATTTGAAGGATCTTTAACTAGTTTTCAAAAACAATTTATACTAGTTATGTATTCTTCAAATAGTTTTTTGAGTTTGTCACATGATTCAATTTCTCTTAAAATTTAATGCTTCATGATTTGAATATTAGTTTATATGTTAGTTTTTGTCAACACTAGGATTTATACTTGAACATATCATGGGCCTCAAAAAAATCTATTAGTAAGTGTGCTTAAATGCTTATTTGAACCCTTGAAATGTACTTGTATTGCTTAGTTTTGATGATTCATACATATTTAAACTTATGTTCACCTTTTGGATTTGATTTATGATCATGTGCCTTTTATTTCATGTATATGTGTGTTTTGCCAAACCTTAAAATATACATGTATAACTCTTGAGTCTTTTGCCTTCAATGCAAGTCCATTCATATAGACTCACTTGAGTTTAAGAGATATGTATGTATATTTCATGTATTGTCAAAACATACATATATCTTGACATATAGATTTTGTTTTCAATGATTTAATAAAAAAATGTGAGATGATTTTGATGTTTGTGATTTTCTAAGGAATATTGTACCTTATTGCCATTTTCATGATGCCATGTTTCACATAACATTAGTACACTCACTTCTTTTGAAACTATTTGGACTTTATAGATTAGAGTGTTTGAGTATTTTGTGTTTCATTGCTATTTCATGAAAATCCTTAGATTTATTCCTTGATAGAAGGATTTCGTACTAGTTGTTAAACACTTTCATTTAACTAGTTCGAATTCTTCATGTGTTGTTAATGCTAAGCTTAATTCAAATCTTATTTTTCAAGCTTATGCATTAGATTTTAAAATGGTATCAATATTTTTATTTGATATCAAAGAGAAAATTCAAAATTTGTTTTGATAAAATAAAATTACTGATTTTGTTTTGATGAGAAAAAATTCAAAATTTTTGATTTGTATTGCCCCTCCTTGACTTCTTTATTTTTGACATAAAGGGGGAGAAAATTTGTTGATTTGATTTTACTTTGAACCCTTTGTTGATGATTGACAAAAGGGGGAGAAGTATTTGTGTTTTTGTTTTGATATATATGCATGATTTCCTTGCTTAAGGGGGAGAAGTATTTGTCCTTCTTACTTAAGGGAAATTAAGATTTGTATTTATGCATATGTGTTTTGATTTATGCAAATAGGAGTAAAAAGATTTTGATTTATGCTTGTTGCATCTCCATATTTGCATCCATATTCATGTGCTTCATGATCATATTTATTATTTATTTTGTATGCATGAGTTAAGGGGGAGCTTCTTTGAAGCTTTACTTTAATCCATGCATATATAACGTCATGAGTTTTGTCATCATCAAAAAGGGGGAGATTGTTGGCCCAAAGGCCTATCACCCTAGTTTTGATGATGATCAACTCATGAAGTTATGATTACTAATGATCTTGTGTTTAATTAGTGACAGATTCCTTATCAAGATCTTAGTAGGTGTGGAGTTTCAACAAAGGATTTAAAGACAAGTTGGAAGCTAGCACCGGTTGATTCACGAGCATATGCATCAAGAACACATCTAGAGATGAGCTCGGTGGATTGCATTTGGACCAAGTCAAGAAGATGAGAAGACTTCAAGTGAAGACTTCAAGAAGATGAAGACTTGAGTCTAGGTTTGTTTTTATAAGATTTATTTTAGATAAAATGTAAAGGATAGAATAGATTGGTGGATTGCTCAAGTCTATATCACACACACACTCTTGATAGAACTCTTGATAGAATGATTTTCATAAAAGATTTTCCTAGTTAAGAAAAGATTTTTATTTGTGATAAAATACAATTTGGTTTTTGGTATTTCATAGTTTACATATCTTATATCCAAAACCATGCTTAGAGCCTATTGTCAAAAACTAGATATTTCATCTTGATTGTGTAGTGGATCATATCCATACACACTATGCTTTTAGAGTATATCTTGTTTTTGTATTTGATGAAAGTTTGGAAAAACATGTTGATATTTCAAAACCAAGTTTAGTGCTTTATGTCAAAAACTAGATATGTCATCTTGATTGTGTAGTGGATCATATCCACACACACTATGCTTTAAAGTGTATCTTGTTTTTGTATTTGATGGAAATTTGGAAAAACATGTGTTTTAGAAAAACAGTTTTTATTATGAGTCAATATTTCCAAGTTACAAAAATAGTCAAATCTTCAATAACATGCCTTGATTTTGTGCAAGCATGTTTCTATATCATAAAACTATTTTTGTAGAATTTCTAAGTATTTATGGGATTTTATTAAGCCAAAAAGACCTATCCTTAAATCCCAAATTTTCAGGTTCTGTCAGTTCTGATTTTTCAGAACTAACAGTGGCCGGTCGACCGGGTCGGTCGACCGGACGTGCACAGCGTGCACGCCTGTGTGCACTAGAGGACGGTCGACCGGACCGGTCGACCGCTTAAGAGAGCTTTGCTCTCGGGAATTATCGGTCGACCGGGCCGGTCGACCGACAGAGAGTTTTCTCTCTTCTCCAGTTGCGCGGTCGACCGGGCCGGTCGACCGGAGGCTGCAACGGTCGGATTTTTGACCGTTGCCGGTCGACCGGACCGGTCGACCGGAAGCTCTGACAGAGCCCCAACGGCTCTATTTTCTGTCAGCTTATAAAAGGGGGTTTTGTCATTGTTTCTACACAAGATTTTTGGAGACCTTAGAGCTAGTTTTTCCCAGTCTTTCTGAAGGGTTTTTCTCCACAAAATTAGAGTTAATACTTCCAATTAAAAGGAGAGTTTTATCAAAGAGTGTAAAAGTGATTTCTTGTGTTTTTCACCATAGCCTTCTTTCCTTGATTTCTCACACTTCACTTGAGCATCCATAGACATATCTATCCTATAGGAAAGTGTTGTAGTGAGCTTTTGTAATTGGTGATCAAGTGTTAGATCACCAAAGAGATTTCCATTGTATTTTGAGGAGACGGGCAAGTGTGCTCGTGTGGTAGAGTTCTTGTGTGAACTCGGTGGTTTGAGGTGCGCCCTCATTGAGCCGGTGGGCTTGTGGTGTACGGACAAGGGAGTCCGAGAGCTTGTAGGTGTTGCGGCACCAAGGAGAGATCCGTTGGGGATCTTGCATAGTGGAAATCCTTCGTGTGTCGAAGGCGGGGATGTAGAGCAAGTGTGCTCGAACCTCGAAACAAACCCTTTGTGTTTGCGATTGCTCACTCTTGCTCTCTTTCTCTTTTTTTGTCTCTATTTTATATCTTGCATTCAATTTATTGTGTTCATCTTATATATGCATGATATATTCCCTTGTGCTCATAATTGATATACATACTTACTTGGGATTGTTGTTAACACTAGTATTCAACCAAGAGAGCCAACGCGGCACCTCAACCCATTCAAGGGGAATCTAGAGGAGCTTGTCCAGAGCCTCGCAAGGGGAATTCGGCAACACTCTTGTGTTATACATAAGTGTTTAATTAAAAGAAGTTTTATTTGGTCATCTTAGTTTTAATTCCGCATTATTTGTTCATAAGTGACCATTAGATTAGCCATCACCTATTCACCCCCCTCTAGGTGATCTTACACTTCACGCATTTGGGCATGGGAAGCTTTACAATAACCTCAATTTTGGCTCTATCCACTTCGATTCCTTTCTTGGAGATTTCATGACCCAAGACAATTTCATGTTTTATCATGAAGTGGTATTTCTCCCAATTCAGTGTCAGATTTTTCTCAGCACAACGTTGGAGGACAAATTCTAAATGGTAGAGACATTGAATGAATGAATCTCCGTAGATGGAGAAATCATCCATAAAGATCTCTAAGAATCGTTCTACCATATTAGAGAAAAGACTCAACATGCAATGTTGAAACGTTACTGGGGCATTGCATAAGCCGAAAGGCATTCGACGATAAGCAAATGTCCCAAATGGACATGTGAACGTAGTCTTTTCTTGGTCCTCAGGAGCAATAGGGATCTGGTTATACCCCGAGTAACCGTCCAAGAAACAGTAATACTCGTGACCCGCCAAACGTTCAAGCATTTAATCAATGAAGGGAAGTGGAAAATGGTCCTTACGAGTTGCAGCATTAAGCTTCCTATAGTCAATGCAAACTCGGATCTTCGTGGGAAGTCGAGTTTGGACCAACTCTTTGTTCTCGTTTTCCACTACGGTGAAACCGGATTTCTTTGAAACCGCGTGGACAGGACTGACCCATTGGCTATTAGAAATGGGATAAATTATCCCTTTATCTAAGAGTTTTATAATTTCAGCATGAACAGCCTCTTGCATTATAGGGTTTAACCTACGCTGCGGGTCTCTTTTAGGTGTGGCATCTTTATTGAGATGAATGCGATGTTGAACGATGGTCGGACTTAATCCCTTTATATAAGTCATAGTCCAACCAATGGCTTTCCTATATTTTCTTAGAATTCCTTTAAGATCTTCTTCCCTGTCATTTAAATGGGAGGCAATGATGACATGAAAGGTCTCTTATTCGCCTAGATAGACGTACTTGAGATGCGCAGGTAAGGCTTTCAATTCTAAGAAAGAGGAAGGCTCACTGGAAGGACTAGTCAAATTTGTTGGCTCCATTATTAGTGAATAGGGTTCGAGGCCCAATTCACATCAGAATCTACAACCTTATCAAGATTAAAGTCGTCAGACTCTAACCCGAAGTCGCGCTCAGTTTCTAGTTCCAATTCTTCCCTATGTTCACTTGTTAAGTTCTTAATTAGGTTGACTTCAAATGTTTGATCCTCAACATCGCGGGGTTGTTTTCCTAGATTGAAGGCATTGACTTCTCTAGTCATGTCCCCAAAGGTTAACCTCATGGATCCATTCCTACAATTGATGATGACATTGGCAGTAGCAAGGAATGGTCGCCTTAGGATAACAGGGGTTTGAGTCCTATGATTGGAGTTGGACACAGGTTGTGTCTCTAGAACTATGAAATCGACACGGTAAATAAACTCCCCGACCCGGATAAGGACATCATTAATCTCCCCTTTTGGTACTTTTACTGAATGGTCAGCCAGTTGGATGGTGACTCGAGTAGGACTAAGATCGCCCAAGCCGAGTTGTTGATAAACTGAGAATGGAAGCAAGTTGATACTTGCCCCCAAGTCAAGAAGTGCACGACTAATCTCGGCTTGTCCTATTGTGCAGGCAATAGTGTGACTACCTGGATCCTTGTACTTAACAGGGATCGGACCCGATAGTAGCTTACTAATGTTAGTGGCTAAGAGACCTTTTTTGGTACATTAGTCTTTCTCTTCTTGGTGCACATGTCTTTAAGAAACTTAGCATAGGAAGGGACTTGTTGGATGGCATCAAGAAGTGGCACATTTATCTTCACTTGATTAAATATCTCAATTATCTTGTCCATGTGTGAATTTTGCTTGTTGTTTTCCAGCTTATTAGGAAATGGTACTATAGGCTGGTGCACCTGACTGGTTGACTTATCTTTTTTAGATTCGTCAGATTTGGAAGGATATGGATTAGATGAGGTGGATGCTTGATTGTGGTTGTGCTGGATGGGATTGGTTGGCGTTGACACTTGATTATCAACTTTCTTTCCTGACCTCAATGTATAAACAACATTACATTGATTTAATGATTGATCCTCAGCCAGATGAGCTTGTTGAGAATTCCTAGGATTGGTTACTGGCTGACTAGGCAAGGTACCCTTCTGTCTCTCATTCTGTGGAGTGGCTAGTTGGCTCATTTGAACCTCTAACCTCTGTATAGTTTGCATGAGAGAATCTTGGTTTTTCATGTATCTTTCTAAGTTTATCTCAAAGTCAGTCATTCTCCTTTCTAGTTGAGGATTCTGGAAGGAAGATTGTGGAGCTTGGTTGGGAAAGTTTTGTTGATAGTTTGAAAAGTTGGGTGGATGGTTGGGAGAATTATTGTGAAAATTAGAAAAGTTGGGTTGATGATAGGAAGAATTTTTGGCATGATGGAAGTGGCTAGCATGATTTGATCGTGAGTGGTCATTGTCATTTTGGCTCCATGAGCAATTAGGGTGATTTCTCCAGCCAGGATTGTACGTTGGTGCGTAAGGATTATTGTTCGGTCTTGAAAAGGCCGCATTCATCGGTTCATGGTATTGTTGCTGAGCCTGAAACACAGGGCACTCCTCGAACACATGATTCATGGCTTGACAGTAAGTGCAGCTCAGAGTTGCAAATTGGTTTGGGCTGACTTGATTGACTGGACTTGGTTGCTTAATTTCTAGAGCTTCCAGTCTTCTTGCTAGATTAGCTAACTTAGCCTCATTATCTATGGATGATTCAATAGAATAGAGACCTCCTTTTGAAGAGATGGAGTTTGGATTCCTAGATGTTTCACTACCCATTGGATGGTTTTTTTCAGCTAGGTTTTCATACAAATCTCATCCTTCATTTTCATCCTTCTGCAAGAATCCCCCTTGGCACATACTTTCTAAGAGGGTTTTGGTAGAATAATCTAGACCGTCATAAAGAATTTGGCATTGTCGCCATTTCTCTATTCCATGATGAGGACATTAGACAAGGAGGTCTTTAAAGTGTTCAAAGTACCTCCAGAACGGTTCACTCGGTTCTTACTTGAATTGCATGATGGTCTTCCTAATGAGAGCGGTCTTATGAATTGGATAGAATTTCTTTAAGAAGACCTTGATGAAACCATCCCAAGATGTGATGGAGCCGGCCGCTAAGCTGTAAAGCCATTTCTTTGCTAAGTCCTTAAGAGAGAAAGGGACAAATCTCAACCTAATAGCATCATCTACAAGTGTGAGATTTTCATCATTAGACATACTTCCTCAAATTCTCTTATGAAGAAGTAAGCTGATTGTAAAATTAAAGAGTTAAGAGATTACCGTGTAGCTTTGGACTAACGGGTCGTGTCCATGAGGAAGAATGCGATGAAAGTTTTTCGGTATTTTGTTTAGTAACAAAGAATTGTGCTCGTTTTTTAATTGAAAAGAGAATGTAAAGAAGGGAGATGATTAAAAGAGAAATTGCAACTTTGAAGAAGGCTTTGGAAAAGGTGAATTTTGTATAAAGTTTAAAAAATGATTTGTTATTTTTTAATGAAGAAGAAAATCTTGGCTCACTATCTCACTACTCAATGATATGTTCTTTTCTTGAAAATCTTAATGCCTCAACTTGATCATAGGTAAAACTTAAGATTGATTCTAGAAAGTTTTAAGCAAAACACATAAGATGGTTGGAAAGGTTAATTCTATTCTTTAAGAAATTGTCTTGAATTGAATGTTAAATCATCAAGAAGTTCAAGTATGAGATAAAAACAAGTTCAAGAGATGTTTTGAAAAGAGGTAGAAGTTAAAAATCCAAACTCATCCTCATGTGCCTTCAAGAACACTTTCAAGAAGAAAGGCTTAAGTTAGGCATGCAAATGATTCATTGGGTCATTTCATCAAAACCATTCGAAAAGAAGAGGGAACAGAGAGAGGAGTAATAGTGAGCCCAGAAAATCGATTTAGCTACTCATGGAAGACAAAGAACAATGCAAGTAATTAAAGGAAGACATACCGTAAAATAGAGTGGAAGAAAAGGTAGCTTGATTCTTGTATTGATGTCACTTCAATCTTCAGAATACAATCACTCAATTTCTCTCTCTCACTGGTGTTTGTACTGAACTGCAAATTGTAAAACAAAATACAACTTTTTCACTATCTAACAAAGAGCCTAAATCCTTAAAGAATAAACAAAACTTCTAATCCTAGTCTTTGCTTCTTTTCTCTGTTAAACAGGATATTTATAGGGAAAAACCAGAGGGGCGAGGCTGTGAGAAGATTGGGGGAGCAAATGCTCCCCCAGTAGACTTCAACAAGCCGCGAAAACGCGGCTAGGGCCACGTTTTCGCGGCCCTGGTGTGGCCAGATGGCCACACCCAAGTGGTGGAGCTCCCCTTGTTGGTGATTCGTCCATATCTTCTATTGGTTTTCTCGTTTCTGTTCCAGGATTTGACGAAACAGCTTTTGATTGTTGACCTCAACCGCTTGATTTGGGAGGATTCTTTTCAAGCAGTTTTCAACCTCTTTGATATACCAAGATTTAACCTGATTCCTTGATTTCGAATTTATTCTGAATTAAATCAGAATTAGATGGGTTTTTGGTTTTTTTCTCCTTCCTTTCTTTTAGCAATTGGGCCTACATTTAACAAAGAAGAAGAAGAAGACTTATTAATAGAATTTATTAGCTAAAAAGTATGGTAAGGTGACAATGTATATGCAATATATGTGACTGATCACACCCCGACACTTATCTTTTGCTCGCCCTCGAGCAAAACATCAGACTAATTCTAATCAATTATTAGACCACTTTCGCAGGTCACTCGTTTGCACTGAGCATGTGCAACAAGCCGTTAAACCTCTAGGTTACCCCTAGAAAACAAGTTTTGTCTCGTGAGGGTTTTCAGTGGATTGCACCCACAAATTCCATAAAAAATTTTAGTATTTTCGAAAAGCATTTTGAAAGGAGAAAATATTTGAAGTATATTTGTAAGGTTTTAAGTAATCTATAAGTTATAAGATATCAAAATTTTCATTCTGAAACTCAGTCTCTATTCAAAAACATATCATCAATTAAACTAAGGAGTTAAATTGTACTTCTCATCTAGTCTATTAATTTACCCTGAGTCATATGCACCATCATGATTGTGAAGTTTGACTAAGAGTTCTTTAACATTAACTTCTATGCCTTATTTATATTTATTTTTGGTAGAATTTATTCCTCAATTTCATTAGGCTTTCTAATCTGCCCATGTAACGAGCCTTTAGTCGGTGACACCCAAGCCGGACAGTTTTAGGGCACCAGGTGAGAAAACACCCCAAGGATTTAAACACTCGAGGAGACAAGGCCACGAAATCAAGGTTTTTATTTATAAAATGTACCCCTTTTAGGCGTGAATACTTATGCTTCATGAGGCATAGATACCCAGCTTAATCAGAGGATTTATATATATATATATATATATATATATATATATATATATATATATATATATATATATATATATATATATTTCAAACTTATCTAATTATCTTTTGCATAAATACCAAGCGCTTAGGCCAAAGCACCTAGCTAATCAATAATTAGATTTATTTATTTTTTATATAGTTTTTTTTATAAGGCATAAGAGTCTTTATTTTTGAACCCTAAGTGTGTAAGTGTATAAAGTGTGCATATTTCATCAAGGTAAAGATCAAGACTAAATTACTTTCACAAATTTTCTTCCTAACCCTAAAAATCGAACAAGTCATCTTATTTTGACCAAGTGTAAGAAATCCAAATTATGATTTTCCTATTCCTTAAAATTGACTTAATTTCTTACAAAGAATATATCAAAATATTATTCTTTCCTTTCAAATAGTTTTTTTTATATATATACGCAAATTTTTTTAAACATTTTGTTTTTTTAGAGTTATATTAGTCATGTTAGAACCTTCCCCCACACTTATCTCATGCATTGTCCCTAATGTATGAAAGAAATGTATAGATGCATGAAATAAAATGGAAAAGAGGAAAGTTACCGATACACTGGGTCAAAAAGACCCATAGCCGTTTCATTTACCGGCATCGATTCCAAGAAAGGTTTAAGGCGTTGACCATTTACCTTAAAGTCATTTTCATTCTTGGTGTCACTGATCTCAACTGCACCATGTGAAAACACGATTTTTACAACGAATGGCCCAATCCATCTTGATTTTAATTTTCCTGGAAAAAGATGAAGCCTAGAATTATAGAGTAAGACTTTTTGTCTAGGGACAAAGGTTTTTCTTATGATGTGTTTATCATGAAAAATTTTAACTCTATCTTTAGTGATCCTAGCATTTTCATAGGCCTCATTTCTTAACTCCTCTAATTCGAAAATTTGTAGCTTCTGAAGGTCACCGACCTTAGTCAAGTTGAAATTCAACTGCTTGATTGCCCATAAGGTCCGATGCTCTAACTCAACGGGCAGGTGACACGTTTTACCATAGACTAACCTATAAGGAGACATTCCTAGAATCGTCTTAAAGGCGGTCCTGTAGGCTCATAGGGCATCTACAAGTTTGATGGACCAATCTTTCCAGTTTTGGTTCATAGTTTTCTCCAAGATAAGCTTAACTTGTCTATTGGAAATCTCAACCTGCTCACTGGTTTGAGGATGATAAGGTGTGGACAACTTATGAGTTATGACATACTTTCACATAAGAGCTTCAAAGGATCTATTGCAAAAGTGAGTTCCATTATGACTGATAATAGCACGAGGGGTTCCGAAGTGTGAAAAAATGTTCTCTTTCAAAAACTTTATGACAACTTTGTTATCATTAGTTTTACAAGGAATGACTTCTACCCACTTGGACACATAATCCACAGCAACCAATATGTATTGGTTTCGAAATGAATTAGAAAATGGACCCATAAAGTCAATGCCCTAAACATCAAAGAGTTCTATTTCTAGAATTGGGTTGAGGGTCATCATATTTCGTTTGAGATCCTTCCTACCATTTGGCATCTAGGGCACGTCTTGCAAAATTCATAAGCATCCTTGAACAAAGTGGGCCAATAGAACCCGCTTTGTAGCACTTTTTTAGCAGTCTTGCGGGGACCAAAGTGTTCACCGCATGCAAGTTCGTGACAAAAGGATAGAACACTCTTAACCTTCTCATCGAGAATGCATCTCCTAATAATTTGGTCAGAACAGTACTTAAAAAGATACGGTTCCTCCCAAAAGAAATACCGGACTTGGGATAAGAACCGGTATATATCATTTTTGGACCAATAAGACGGAGTTTGGTTTGTGTCTAAGTAATTCACTATATCAGCAAACCAAGGTTCCCTAGAGATCGCTAAGAGATTTTTATCAGGAAAATCCTCATTTATGGGTAATTCGTTGCATGGAGAATTAGGAATTCGTGAGAGATGGTCAGCAATGACATTTTCCACGTCTTTCTTGTCTCGAATCTCGAGATCGAATTCTTGAAGAAGGAGGATCCAACGAATGAGTCGGGCCTTGGCATCCTTCTTCATCATGAGGTACCTAAGCGCAGAATGATCAGTGAAAATGGTGGTTTTGGACCCTAGTAGGAAGGGACGAAATTTCTCTAAGGCAAACACTAATGCCAAGAATTCCTTCTCAGTCGTAGTGTAGTTCAATTGAGCATCATTGAGAGTCCTACTAGAGTAGTAAATCACATGCTGCTTGTTATCAACGTGTTGTCCTAGGACAGCGCCTATGGTAAAATCGAAAGCATCGCACATGATTTCGAACGGCTTAGACCAATCCAGTGCAGATATGATTGGTGCAGAAATAAGCTCTCTCTTAAGCTTCTCCCAAGAATTCAGACATTCAGCATCGAAAGTAAAGGACACGTCCTTAGCTAACAGATTAGTCAAGGGCCTAGCAATTTTGCTAAAATCCTTGATAAATCTTCGGTAAAAACCAGCGTGTCCTAAGAAAGATCTAATATCCTTCACGCATTTGGGCATGGAAAGCTTTGCAATAACCTCAATTTTGGCTCTATCCACTTCGATTCCTTTCTTGGAGATTTCATGACCCAAGACAATTCCGTGTTTTACTATGAAGTGGCATTTCTCCCAATTCAGTGTTAGATTTTTCTCAGCACAACGTTGGAGGACAAGTTCTAAATGTTGGAGACATTGAGTGAATGAATCTCCGTAGATGGAGAAATCATCCATAAAGATCTCTAAGAATCGTTCTACCATATCAGAGAAAAGACTCAACATGCAACGTTGAAATGTTGCTGGTGCATTGCATAAGCCGAAAGACATTTGACGATAAGCAAATATCCCAAATGTACATGTGAACGTAGTCTTTTCTTGGTCCTCAGGAGCAATAGGGATCTGGTTATACCCCGAGTAACCGTCCAAGAAACAGTAATACTCATGACCCGCCAAACGTTCAAGCATTTGATCAATGAAGGGAGTAGTAAAAATGGTCCTTATGAGTTGTAGCATTTAGCTTCCTATAGTCAATGCAAACTCGGATCTTCGTGGGAAGTCGAGTTTGGACCAACTCTTTGTTCTCGTTTTCCACTATGATGAAACTGGATTTCTTTGGAACCGTGTGGATAGGACTGACCCATTGGCTATTAGAAATGGATAATTTATCCCTTGTCTAAGAGTTTTACAATTTCAGCATGAACAACCTCTTGCATTATAGGGTTTAACCTACGCTGCGGGTCTCTTTTAGGTGTGGCATCTTCATTGAGATGGATGCGATGTTGAACGATGGTCGGACTTAATCCCTTTATATCAGTCACAGTCCAACCAATGGCTTCCCTATGTTTTCTTAGAATTGCTTTAAGATCTTCTTCTTTCCCGTCATTTAAATGGGAGGCAACGATGACAGGAAAGGTCTCTTGTTCGCCTAGATAGACGTACTTAAGATACGCAGGTAAGGCTTTCAATTCTAAGGAAGAGGAAGGCTCACTGGAAGGACAAGTCAAATTTGTTGGCTCCATTATTGGTGAAATAGGTGTTGGCCCAGAGGCCTTCCACTCTAGTTTTGATGATGATTAACTCATATAGTTATAATTTACTAATAATCTTGTGATGTTTAGTTTCAGATACTTAACCAAGATATTAGTAGGTGATTAGCTTCAACAAAGGTGTTTTGGAGCTTTTCACATGGTGATTCAAGAGCCCGAGCGTCAAAGTTCATATCTAGCACTCGTTGGAGTCAAGCTCGGTGGATCACGGTTTGGATCGAGTCGACTTGGAGACGGCGCTCTACAAGAAGACCTTGGTACATAGTTTAGTTTTTATTTTAGATCCATTGTAAAGTTAGATAGTGTGATATGCTCAAGTTCACAACACACATACGTTTCATGTTTGGTTTTGGTTTTCGATTTTTGGTTTAACCGATCTTGGTTTTCAAGAATAGATAGAATCAATAAGTTTACATGGTTTAATGTATATTAGATTTGTTCTGTATACATGTATGCTTCATCTATTTAAACAAACTTAGTTTGATAGTCTATTTCATGAGTTTGAAGTTTTTATATTTTAACAAAACATATTTTTAGATTTATAGTAAAAAACATTGATATATATATCTTTCATGTATATTGGATTATATCCATATACAACATGCTTCAAGTTGTTTCAATATCATGTTTTGGTGTTTGGATGAGTTTTGGACAAAACGAATTTTCAATTCAAAATTCCAAGTTTTGGAAAATACGGATTTTAGTTTTCGACAAAATTTCCATAACACAAAAATGGTTCAAATTGTTTGAAATATGTGTTGAATTTTTTCACACATATCTGTATATCAAAGTATTATAATAAAACTATTTTTGTGGATTTTTAGAGATTTTATGGTATTTAATAGGATAATAAAAATTAAGTTTTTCAATCCCTATTTAAACCCTGCCAGGCTCTGGCGGTCGACCAGACGTGCACAAGAATGTGCGCTAGGCCGTGTCAGTTGGCCGGTCGACCGTGCGGTCGACCGACTGAGGCAACCCACTCTCGGGTTGCCCCGGTCGACCAGGTGGTCGACCGGCCAGAGAGCCGTTGCTCTCTGATTCAGAGCCCGATCGACCGGGCAGTCGACCGAAAGGCTCAACGGTCAAAAATTTGACCGTTGGCCGGTCGACCGGAAGGCCAATTCTGGCCTAGTCAGCAGCCAACGAGCAAATTTGTTTTGGGGCTATTTATACCCCATTTGTAGTGTGTTTTGGCTAAGAATTTTTAGAGCTAAAATTTACATCTTCTAGTAAGTTCTTAAAGAAGTTTTTAGTGCTTAAAGATTTGATCTTTATTTTGTTTTTAAAAGGGTTGAAAAATCATTTGAAAAGAAAATTCTTTGGGAATTGGTTTGATCTTCATTTTCAAATTCTATCTAGAGTTTTTCCCTAGAGTTTTTCTTTGAGTTTTTGATTTCCAAACTCTTTGTTTTTCACACTTGAGCCATATCTTGCTATCCTATCTATAGGATCTTTATTTTGTGAGAAAATTGGTTTGTGGTTGAGATAGACTACCAAGTTGTAAACTTCCTTCATTGTGATATCCCTCTAGTGAGAGATGATTGATTTGGTATCCCTCTATTGTGAGGTGATTGTGGAAGTTGTGGTTGGCTCCCTCTAGTGAGAGGTGGAGATTGTGTTTAGCTCCCTCTAGTGTGAGGTGGAGTTGGTGTTGGAATCCCTCAAGTGTGAGGTGATTGTTTTGTATTGGCTAAGTGCCTAACCCTCTAAGTGTAGAAGTGTCTGTTGTGGGTTGTGCCCTGCCTCTAGTGAGAGGTTTTATTCGGTTGAGAGAGCAGTTGTGTACTCCCGGTTGTATTTGCCCCCAAATCCTTAGTGGAGGTTCCCTGTGTGGGAGTCCTGTGTGGACAAGTTAGTGGATTAGAAATCCTTCTGTATGAAGGAGGGGACGTAGAGCTGGGTGCTCGAACCTTGAAACAAATCTTGGTGTATGCGTTTGATCCATTGACTCTTACTCTCTCTATTACTTTGAGTATTGCATCATATTGTCATATCATATATATGCTTGTGTTGTTTGTGTGTGCCTCACTTGTGTTTAAGCACGAGAGCTTCATATAGCACCTCAACTCTTATTCAGAGGAATCAAGTGTAGTTAGTCCAGAGCCTTTCAGCGGGAATTCGGCTACACTCGTTGGTTGCATTAAGTGCTGTTGCAATTAAGTTTTTAATTTCCGCATTTAGTTCATTAGATTAGTCGTACACCTATTCACCTCCCTCTAGGTGTACTTTCAATTGGTATCAGAGCCGTGCTCTTGATTTGGGTCTTACAACCTAGAGTTAAAGATCCTCATTTATAGCTAATCATAATATTTGTACACACACCATGGATTTCATGTCACCTCCCACTTTTGACATTCTTAACATCCAAACTTGGAAGATTAAGATGTCCTTATTCCTCAAAGCCCTAGGCATTCATGTTTATTTTGCCACTACTAGAGATTCTTATTGTTTAAATGGCAAAAATATTGAGGCTAATGCAAAAGCCCTACATGCTTTAAGATCTACCCTAAATGATGATTATTTATCTAGGGTTGCTAATCTTGATTCGGCTTTTGTAGTTTGGAACACAATTCTCTCCCTTGGCGAACAAGAACAATATTATGCGGGGAGCGACACGGATGTTGGAAGTGACGCTTCCAACGTATGTTACATGATCCAAGTGAATGACTCCCTTGAGGTATATTCAGAATCTCAACTAAATAATGATGATGCTAGTTCTTCTAGTAATGATTATATTGATCCAAATGCCTTGAATGAAGAACTTTCGATTGTGTGTGAAAAATTGTTAGAAAATTATAACCTTTTGAAAAAGAAGAGTTTTAAACTTAACAAAGAAAATAAGGATTTATGTTCAAAACTAGATTTGATTTGCAAGAGAAAGTGGAGATTTCTAATGAAAGGGATTCATTGAAATCTAAGCTTGAACTTACCCTAAAAGAAAATGATATTTTGAAAAATAGAAATTATTGCAATGATGTTTTGAAGAAAAATGAGAGTATAACTTCAAAACTTGATTTTGTATTAAAAGAAAATATTTCTTTGAAAAACAAAATTGATTCTATTTCAAAAGATTTAGAAGTTTGCTTAAATAAAAATAAATCTTTGAAAATTGATATTGATACTCATGTTTGCCATGCTAGTGTAGCTTCACATTCTAGCTCACCTATTGCATGCACCTCTTCTTCTAGGATTGATAATGATATTTATTTGTTAAAGAAGAGTGTGGATTGTTTGGGCTCCACTTTGAGCCATTGTGCCATGAACCATACACGTTTGGAATCTTTGTTTCGAAAGAAACAAGTTCCATCTTTACATGCACACCATACACGGCATACACATGCTTCACACGTTCACACCCATCACACTATGTATGCTCATGTGTACACTTGTACACATTGTGGATGTAAGGGCTACCTTACTAAGTTTTGCTATGATCGTATACATGATTCAAATTTAGCAACTAAGTTTGTTTGGGTTAGGAAAGGAACTAACCCCCATGGACCCAAAAGAGTATGGGTACCAAAGACCACTCCTATTGTTTTCGATGTAGGTGTGGGCTCTCCATGACGTGAGAGTGATGGTGCCTTGAAGTGGATGCGTTCCGAGCTTTATGAGGACATTTTGGATGCATCACTTTCAAGGGGAGTTTGGTGGGAGGACCACTTTGTTTTGGAGACATGGAGAGTTGCCCTTATTGGTTTGGTAACGATCTCTAACTCCCACTTATGATTACATGCTTTCATATTATTCATTTTTAGCATGTTGATGTTTTATGATTAGTATGTTATATGCCATGAGATTTAGATCAGTGATATACATGTTTAGTTATTTGAGACACCCATGTTTAATATGGATTTATATCTTTATGTTCTCACATTTGTTTTTAACTAATGTGTATGTCCTAGATCTATGCATGTGCATGTACATATGATCATATGTATGTTTATGAGTTTTTGTTTTGATTTCTATGCTTCATGGTTTGAATATATGTTTAGACGTTTGTTTTCATTAAGACTTGGATATATACTTGTAAAACTAGTGAGCCACAAATAGATTATTACATGTTTGTGCTTGAACGCTCATTTGTACCCATTAGATGTACTAGTATAGCCTAGTTTTGATGATTCATACATTTTAACTTGTATTCCCATATTGTACATGTTTTTCATGTTTAAATGTTTAGCTTTATGTATATGCCTATTTTGTCAAAACTTAAGATATACATGTATACCCCTTTGAGTCTTTTTGCCTTTCATGCAAATCTTTATTATGGACTCAACTGTATTTAGGGATATGTATGTATACTTCAGTTTGTACAAAACATACATATGCCTTGAAGATTAAATCGTTTTGATGATTTTCATGTTTTAAGGAATTTCATAATTGAGCTAAATTGACTATTTTCATGATTATACCTTTCACACAAAACTTGTACACTCACATTATTTGAGGTTTTCTCATGATTTATTTTTGTGAGTCCTATATGAGCTTTATATCCTTTGAGTGTCAATTATTGAGTGATTTTCATGATTCATGAAATATAATTTTGTTTTATTACTTGCTTGAAGGATTTCGTACTAGTTTACAAAATTTTCATATAACTAGTTCGTATTCTTCATTATGGTAGAGTTTTTCAGACATACTCTATTTTCAAACCTATTTTGAAAACCCTACCCATTAAGGGCGGTTGGTTGGGCGACCATGCCTTGTATGCTTCTTACTAAAAATCCTTTTAAACATGTGCATGAAATGGGTGGAAGATAATATGAGTTATACACTTGATCTTATTGTGTTTCAATTGGTATCATTGGATCTTTTCAATTGGTATCACTATTGACATTTTTTTTGTATACTCATATATGTTTTTATATATGTATGCTTACACTTCAAATAGTATTCAATTTTCCATACATATATATATATATATGATTTATTTGTGCTTACTATACCTCTATATCCTTGAGCACAAATTTTGGTTATACTAAGCTTGATTTCTAATGACTATTATATTTCAATTGATTATGTTTCAATTGGTATCTTATACAAGCTTATGCATCATTTTATTTGGTATTTCATAAAGGGGGAGAAAAATTATATTTCACCTTTCAATTGGTTTTGTTATTTTACTCCCAAACTTTATGTTGAAATATGATTAAAAAATGATATTGATTATTTTGGTATCATAAGTTTTTAATGAAAAATTACTTTCAATTGGTACTAATCTTTACAAATTGGTATCAAGATCATCTATAAGTTTACTTAAAATTGGTATGTTTTATTGTTATCAAAAATTTTGATTTATTTACTTACAATTGGTATTTAATTGATATTTACTTAAAATTGGTATCAATTGGTATTTAAATCTATATTTGTTTTATGCACCACATTATGTATTTTCAATTGGTATATCTCTTTGATATCATGATGCACTAATTTGATATATTTTTTTTCTTACAATTGGTATCAAGAAAATTTTGTTTTGATTTCACCCCTTATTGATATTTTTTTTGTATTTTGTTTAAGACAAAAAGGGGAGAATATTGTTTTTCTTTGACCCCTTTGTTGATGATTGATAAAAAGGAGGAGAAGTATTTTTGTATATGCATGTTTTTCCTTTCTTTATGCATAAAGGGGGAGAAGAATTTTTGTTTATGCATATTACTTTGTTTTGCAAATAGGAGAAAAGAATTTGATGAGTTTTATGCTTGATTGGTTGGCATGTTTATCTCCGTATATTTGCATACATATTTGTTTAACATCATGTGCTTCATTGAATATCTTATGTTTATTGCTATGCATGAGTTGAGGGGGAGCTTCTTTAAAGCTTAACTTTAATCCATGCATATATAACTCCATGAGTTTTGTCATCATCAAAAAGGGGGAGATTGTTGGCCCAGAGGCCTTCCACTCTAGTTTTGATGATGATTAACTCATGTAGTTATAGTTTACTAATAATCTTGTGATGTTTAGTTTCAGATACTTAACCAAGATATTAGTAGGTGATTAGCTTCAACAAAGGTGTTTTGGAGCTTTTCACATGGTGATTCAAGAGCCCGAGCGTCAAAGTTCATATCTAGCACTCGTTGGAGTCAGGCTCGGTAGATCACGGTTTGGATCGAGTCGACATGGAGACGGCGCTCTACAAGAAGACCTCGGTACATAGTTTAGTTTTTGTTTTAGATCCATTGTAAAGTTAGATAGTGTGATATGCTCAAGTTCACAACACATACACGTTTCATGTTTTGGTTTTGGTTTAACCGATCTTGGTTTTCATGAATAGATAGAATCAACAAGTTTACATGGTTTAATGTATATTAGATTTGTTCTATATACATGTATGCTTCATCTATTTAAACAAACTTAGTTTGATAGTCTATTTCATGAGTTTGAAGTTTTGATATTTTAACAAAACATATTTTTAGATTTATAGTCAAAAACATTGATATATATATATATATATATATATCTTTCATGTATATTGGATTATATCCATATACAACATGCTTCAAGTTGTTTCAATATCATGTTTTTGTATTTGTATGACTTTTGGACAAAACGAATTTTCAATTCAAAAATCAAAGTTTTGGAAAATACGGATTTTGGTTTTCGACAAAATTTCCATAACACAAAAATGGTTCAAATTGTTTGAAATATGTGTTGAACTTTTTCACACATGTTTGTATATCAAAGTATTATAATAAAACTATTTTTGTGAATTTTTAGAGATTTTTTGGGATTTAATAGGATAATAAAAACTAAGTTTTTCAATCCCTATTTAAACCCTGCCAGGCTCTGGCGATCGACCGTTCCGGTCGACCGGACCAGGAGCCGGTCGACCGAAACGGTCGACCGGACGTGCACAAGAATATGCACTAGGCCGTGTCAGTTGGCCGGTCGACCGTGCTGTCGACCGACTGAAGGTAACCCACTCTCGGGTTGCCCCGGTCGAGCGGGCGGTCGACCAGCCAGAGAGCCGTTGCTCTCTGGTTCAGAGCCCGGTTGACCGGGCGGTCGACTGGAAGGCTCAACGGTCAAAAATTTGACCGTTGGCCGGTCGACCGGAAGGCCAATTCTGGCCTAGTCAGCAGCCAACGGGCAAATTTGTTTTGGGGCTATTTATACCCCATTTGTAGTGTGTTTTGGCTAAGAATTTTTAGAGCTAAAATTTACATCTTCTAGCAAGTTCTTAAAGAAGTTTTTAGTGCTTAAAGATTTGATCTTTATTTTGTTTTTAAAAGGGTTGAAAAATCATTTGAAAAGAAAATTCTTTGGGAATTGGTTTGATCTTCATTTTCAAATTCTATCTAGAGTTTTTCCCTAGAGTTTTTCTTTGAGTTTTTGATTTCCAAACTCTTTGTTTTCCACACTTGAGCCATATCTTGCTATCCTATCTATAGGATCTTTATTTTGTGAGAAAATTGGTTTGTGGTTGAGATAGACTACCAAGTTGTAAACTTCCTTCATTGTGATATCCCTCTAGTGAGAGGTGATTGATTTGTTATCCCTCTATTGTGAGGTGATTGTGTAAGTTGTGGTTGGCTCCCTCTAGTGAGAGGTGGAGATTGTGTTTAGCTCCCTCTAGTGTGAGGTGGAGTTGGTGTTGGAATCCCTCAAGTGTGAGGTGATTGTTTTGTATTGGCTAAGTGCCTAACCCTCTAAGTGTAGAAGTGTCTGTTGTGGATTGTGCCCTGCCTCTAGTGAGAGGTTGTATTCGGTTGAGAGAGCAGTTGTGTACTCCCGGTTGTATTTGCCCCAAATCTTCAGTGGAGGTTCCCTGTGTGGGAGTTCTGTGTGGACAAGTTAGTGGATTGGAAATCCTTCTGTGTGAAGGCCAGGACGTAGAGCTGGGTGCTCGAACCTTGAAATAAATCTCGGTGTTTGCGTTTGATCCATTGACTCTTACTCTCTCTCACTCTATTACTTTGAGCATTGCATCATATTGCCATATTATATATATGCTTGTGTTGTTTGTGTGTGCCTCACTTGTGTTTAACCACGAGAGCTTCATATAACACCTCAATTCTTATTCAGAGGAATCAAGAGGAGTTAGTCCAGAGCCCTTCACCGGGAATTCAGCTACACTCGTTAGTTGCATTAAGTGTTGTTGCAATTAAGTTTTTAATTTCCGCATTTAGTTCATTAGATTAGCCGTACACCTATTCACCCCCCTCTAGGTGTACTTTCAATAGGGTTCGAGGCCCAATTCACATCAGAATCTACAACCTGATCAAGATTAAAGTCGTCAGACTCTAAACTAAAGTCGCACTCAGTTTCTAGTTCCAATTCTTCCCTATTTTCACTTGTTAAGTTCTCAATTAGGTTGACTTCAAATGTTTGATCCTCAACATCGCGGGGTTGTTTCCTAGATTGAAGACATTGACTTCTCTAGTCATGTCCTCAAAGGTTAACCTCATGGACTTATTCCTACAATTGATGATGGTATTGGCAGTAGCAAGTAATGGTCGCCCTAGGATAACAGGAGTTTGAGCCCTATGATTGGAGTTGGACATAGGTTGTGTCTCCAGAACTATGAAATCGACAGGGTAAATAAACTCTTCTACCCGGATCAGGACATCATTAATCTCCCCTTTTGGAACTTTTACTGAACGGCAACCAGTTGGATAGTGACTCGAGTTGGACTAAGATCGCCCAACCCGAGTTGTTGATAAACTGAGAATGGAAGCAAGTTAATACTTGCCCCCAAGTCAAGAAGTGCACGACTAATCTCGGCTTGTCCTATTGTGCAGGAAATGGGGGGACTACCTGGATCCTTACCTAGATCCTTATACTTAATAGGGATCGGTCCCGATAGTAGCTCACTAATGTTAGTGGCTAAGAAGACCTCGGTTGACCGTCCGGTCGACCGAGCCAACGGCTCTTTTTGATGACCTGTCGGTCGACCGGCCGGTCGACCGACTAGCTGCCAGATGACCATAACGGCTAGTTTTTGAATCTGTTTTATTTTTAGTGGATTCCAACGGGCATTTTTGGTTTTCAAGTGTCTATACACACCCCAAATGACCTGGTATGATTTATAGATGATATTTATACATTGCCTATATATATGAGTCATTGGTTTTGATTTTAGATATGAAAAACATACAAATTTATGACTTTTCAAGTTTGTTTCAAAAGAGAAAAGTTTTTTTAGCTTCCAATCTCCAAGTTCTTTCTTTTTAAAGCCATTTTCAGTTGGTTTTAAAACTCCTCTATTCCTTCTAACTGAGTTTCATCTCTCATTTAACTTCTTAAACAACACTTAATATTCTACTCTATAGGAAGTTGTAAGAGAGAGTATTTGTGATCTTGTTAGATCACCAAGTGCTTTGTAACCTCAATTGACTTTGTGTTACCTCTTATGTAGAGGGTTGAGTTGGTGGAATTATGAACTCCGGTCTTATGTAGACCAAGTTGTAATTCCTTTATATAAGGTCTCTTTGTGGAAGATCCCTTAGAGGATAGTGAAATCCTTCATAGTGGTGAAGGCGGGAACGTAGAGCGGTGGCTCGAACATTGAAACAAATTCCTTTGTGTATGCAATTTCTTGTGTCTTGCTCTCTATTATTTTTCATTTTTAATACTTGTGTAATTTTTCATCTTGCATTCTATAATTACTTTCATTCCATCACTTTCATTACCGGTCTATACTTATCTCAACAAGGAGGCAACTGAGCACCTTAACTTATTATCTAGAGGAATCAAAGAGGAGAAGTTCTAAAGCCCTTCACAGAAAATTCGGCTTTAATTCTTATTTTGAGTGACTGTTTGCATAATTCATCATAAGTAGTTTTAAAATTGCATTTGATTAGCAAAACACCTATTCACCCCTAGGTGTATTTCAATTGGTATCAGAGCCTTGGTCTCTAGTTTTTGGCTTAGCAATCTTAGGGAGATCCTAATTGCTAATCACTTCTTTTACAAATTCATCTTCGTCCACTTTAGTAAAAATGACCGAAGATATTAAGACCCCTCCCAAGTTTGATGGCCTTTACTTTCCTATATGGAAGGTTAAGATGACTGTATTTTTGCAATATTTAGAAAGCCGGGTTGCAAAAGTGGTGACTAAACCCTTTAGAGTATCCATTGGTGCCACTGAGGAGTTTGATACAAATGCTAAGGTACACTATGCCTTACTTCAAGCTTTGAACGATGACAATATTGCTAGGGTCATTCATTGCAAATCCGTCTACAAGATTTGGACACTCCTAGTAGTCACACATAAAGGAACGTCACAAGTTATGAGAGCAAGATTCATCTTTTATATTCCCAATATGAAAATTTCACCATACATGATAATGACACCATTGATGACATGGTAACAATATTTACTAAAATAACTAATGGTCTTGCTTATTTAGGTGATGTCATTGACAATGATCAAAAAGTAAGGAAGGTCATTTGGGCACTTCCACTTTCATGGGAAGTCAAGGCTACTATATTGAAAGACCTAAACGACAAAGAAGATATAGAGCTCATCGGTCTTATAGGAAACCTTAAGATCCATAAAATGGAGAGGAAGGCAAGGAAAGAGAAGGCACCATAAAGAAAGAAAGTGATCGCTTTCAAATCCACTCCCACCATTTCTGACGATGAAGATGAAAAAGAGGATGATGAAGAATTCTCCCTCCTAGTGAAAAATATAAGGAGGATGTACAACAAGATCAAGTTTAATAATAGAAGAAGATGGCAAGGGAAAAAAAACAAAAAGGCCATATGCTTCAATTGCCGAAAGTCGCGCCACATGGTTGCGGATTGTCCAGAGACCAAAAGTAAACTTTCAACCTCCAAAAAGCCCTAAAAAAAGAAGGCTCTCAAGGCTACGTGGAACTCGGAGAGTGAAACCGATGAAGAAGTGCATACGGCACATGTGTGTTTCATGGTTAATGATAACACACCTAAGGTAACATCCGAACCCTCACTTGACGATTGTGAATTAACAATGGATGAATTGAATGAGGCTTTTGAAGAGTTGTCTAACAACTATAATTTTCTTAAAAAGAAGTATTTAAAAATGAAAATGGAAAATGAAACCCTTTAAAATAAAATTGTTATTCTTTCTAAAGAAAAAGATGATTTATATTCCACACTCTAACCACACAAAAAGATTTTGATGTATATAAAAGTTCATGTAAAGTAAAATTTCAATTAATTGATGAAAATAAGATTTCTATTCTAAACGATAAATTAATTCTTTAGGAGATGTATTAAAGAAATATGAGTTTGATAAAAGCTAGGTTGGAGGCCATGTTTCCTAAGAAACTTACTGCAAAGAAACATGTTCATACCACACATTCTCATCATACTACACATATCCACACTCCTAAATCACAATATATACATACAAATCATGCTTGATATATTACACCCACCAAACATGTTCACACCCTCACACTCCCATCATGCTTTTATTTATGGTAGAGTTTATTCATGCACTTACTGTGGCTAAATCACATTTGGGTTCAAAATGCTAACATTAAAGGATTCAAGAAATTTTGGGTACCAAAATCAACCAATTTGTTATTTGATATAGGTACACACTAAGATTCTAAGACGTAGGGAGCGGTGGTATCTTGATAGCGGTTGCTCAAGGCATATACCTTGAGATATCAACAATTTTGCAACTCTATTAAGGTACCATGAAGGTGACACTATCACCTTCGGAGATGATTGCAAAGAGAAAATTATCGGTATAGATAACAATAAAATAGGCTCATCTTCCTTAATTGAAAATATTATTTTAGTTGATGGTCTCAAGCATAACCTCTTGAGTATTAGTCTACTTTGTGATAGAGGTTTCAAAGTGATTTTTGATGATTTAGCTTGCAATGTTTTAGATAGACAAACCAATGCATGTGTACTTTCTAATTTTCGTGAAAATAATGTGTACATGATTGATATGTCAAATTTACAATGCAATGATACATGTTTAAATTCCTTTAATGAAAAACCTTGGTTATGGCATAGGAGACTAGATCATGTTTCATTTGACCATCTATCTAGAATCAACAATAAGGAATGAAAGGTATTTCTTATTTGAAATTTAAGAAGGACCGTATTTGCGATGCATGTCAACTTAGGAAACAAACTAAGTCCTCTTTCAAAACAATCAAGGATATCACGACATCAAGACCCTTGAAATTAATTCATATGGATTTGTTTGGTCCAACTAAAATCAAAAGTCTAAGTAGAAATTACTTTGTCTTTATTTTGATTGATGATTTTTCTCATTTTACATAAGTTTTCCTTTTAGAACATAAAGATCAAGCATTTTCACATTTTCAAGTGTTTAAAAAAGAGTTAAAAAATAAAAAAAATTTGATTTTACGTATAAGAAGTGATAGAGGTGGTGAATTCATTAATCACTCCTTTATCACCTATTGTGAAAAACATGGAATCAAAAATGAACTATCATGTTCTAGAACTCCACAACAAAATGGAGTTGTTGAAAAGAAGAATCATAATCTTCAAAAAATGGCTAGGACAATGATAAATGAATAAAAACTCCCTCAATACTTATGGGTCGAGGCCGTAAATACATCATGTTACATCTCAAATAGAATTTATTTTATAAAAATGATTCTAAAACTTTATTTGAAATTTACTATTTGAGAAAACCTAATGTTTCTTACTTTAAAGTTTTTAGTTATAAATGCTTTGTTTTAAACACTAAAGATAATTTAGGAAAATTTAATTCCAAATCTTATGGAAATCATATTTGTTGGGTATTCAAATACTAGTAAGGTCTATAGAGTCTTCAATGGATCTACTTTGACTATTGAAGAATCTATACATGTCAAGTTTGAAGAATCTAATGCTTTTGTGAAGAATATTGTAGAGATTGATTTCTTAAGTGAAGACATGAAGAAGATAACCATGAAGGACTTACCTATAGAAGAAGAAAAGCCAAAGATTGATGTACAAGGTGAAGTTCAAGAGGTTGAAATGGAGCCAACACAACCACTTCTAAAGGATTGGAGATTTGCTTCAAACCATCCCAAGGACCTCATCATAGGTGATGTATCTAAGGGTGTAACTACTCGATCCAAACTCCATGATTTATGTGGGAATTTTGCTTTTATTTCATACATTCAGTCCAAAAATATCCTCGAAGCCGAGACTGATTCATATTGGTTGCTTGCAATGCAAGAAGAGCTCAATCAATTTGAGCGCAACTAAGTTTGGCATCTTATTCCTAGACCCCGTGATAGACCAACTATTGGTACTAAATGGATCTTTAGGAATAAGTTGGATGAGTCAGGTAATGTTATTAGAAATAAAGCTAGATTAGTGGCCCAAGGTTACACCCAAATCGAAGGTATCAATTTTAAGGAAACCTTTGCATCCGTAGCACGGCTTGAAACCATACGGATGACACTTGCCTTTACTTCTTATAAAGATTCAAACTTTTTCAAATAGATGTCAAATGTACGAATTTAAATGGTTTATAGAAGAGGAAGTGTAGGTTGAACAACCCTGCGGGTTTGTTGATCCTATACATCCGGATTTTGTGTACAAACTTGATAAAGTTTTATATGGTTTAAAACAAGCTCCAAGAGCTTGGTATGAAAGACTTTCGACTTTTCTAATTTCAAACAATTTTGTTAAAGGTAAAGTTGACACCACTTTGTTTACAAAGCAAGTAGATAGTGATATCCTAATTGTTCAAATTTATGTTGATGATATTATTTTGGATTCACTAATAAAAAGCGTTGTAAATAATTTGAATCATGCATGAAGAACGAGTTTGAGATGTCTATGATGGGAGAGTTAAACTACATCCTTGGCCTCCAAATCAAGTAAAGGAGTGATGAGATCTTCATAAATCAAGCCAAGTACAAAAGAGAACTCATCAAGAGATTTGAACTTGAAGATGCAATAAGCAAGACTCCCATGGCCACTACTACTAAGCTTGACAAGGACGAACAAGCTATAAATATAGATCTTAAACTTTAAAGAAGCATGATTGGTAGTTTACTTTATTTGACGGCTAGTAATCCGATATTATGTTTAATATATGTCTATGTGCTAGATTTTAATCTTGTCCTAAAGAATCTCACTTAATTGCGGTAGCATTATTAGATATCTTAAGGGCACTATTGGAATGGGCTTGTGGTATCTGAAAATCAGATAATTTTCCATGACGAGTTATTCATATGCCGACTATGCTGATTGTAGAGTGGATAGGAAGAGCACTAGTGGTACTTGTCAATTCCTAGGAAATTGCCTTGTTTCATGGTCTTCCAAGAAATAAAATTCAGTAGCCCTCTCAACTGCTAAGGCAGAGTACGTTACGGTTAGGGCTTGTTGTGCACAAGTCCTATGGATGAAACATACTCTCCTTGACTATGATTTACATTATGACCATATTAAAATATTTTGTGATAATACTAGCATCATTCATATGACCAAAAATGTAAATCAATATAAAAACACCAAGCACATGGATATTCGATATCACTTTCTTAGAGATCACTATGAGAGGCGAAATTGAAATTGATTAAGTTTTCACCAATTTTTAACTTGCGGACATTTTTATTAAACTCCTAGATTATAATAGATTTTCATTCATTTGTGGTGAGTTAAATGTTTGTATTATGGATTCATAAGTTCTGAAAATATTTTCAAATTTTTTTATATTTTTCCATATTGTTTGTTTTTAAATTAATATCTCTTTTATGTTAATGTTTTTACCCTTTTTGAGCATGACAAAAAAGGGAGAGATATTTGAGTTATTAAGTTATTTTGATAATCTATATCCATTCTCTTTACCATGCTTATATACTGTTGTTGGAGAAAGGAGGATTGGAAGGATGGTGACTATTTATGCATATTATTTTATATTGATATCATTTTTATATATGCATATATGTGTGACTTGCTTATATTGTCAAATTTATTTAAAGTCACAATATTTTCTTGTACTTGATAGATAGCATAACTTGAGGGGGAGTTTTTTAAGCTCTTTTCTATCTTTTATTTTAAATAACTCACATGTTTTGTCATCATCAAAAAAGAGGGAGATTGTTGGCCCAAGGTTACAATCATCCGGTTTTATGGTTTTGATGATAACAAAACATATGTGATTATTTATACTAATAAAGTTCAAGTATTTAACTATATTTCAGGGTTCTAATGATTCAAGGAGTTTTCTTCCTATAAAGGAATGTGTTGAAGACTCAAGAAGATTCAAATACGGGTTTAAAACTCAAAGCACTCGACGTTGCTAATGGAGAAGCCCGGTTGAAAATATTGTAGTCACCTAGAGCTTTGTAAGATATTAGTTTGTTAAAGTGTAGAATAAAGTAGTGATGCTCAAGAAGTTACACACACAAAATACACAATTTTGAAAAATACAAATTTTGGTAGTATTGGTATTTTGTATGTTTGATTTTGATACATGTCTCATAATTTTTGCTAAATTTTATAACAAGTTTAGAATATGTATTTATCACCTATACATTGCTACATTACCTATAAACTAATACAAAATATTTGAAACTCAAAAGTTTTCATAAAAACTGTTTTACGCCAGAACAGTCAACCGCCTAGTCGACTGGTGCCTATTGTAAGCCATAACGGTCGACTACCCGGTCGACCGAGCCTTTGGCCAAGGGGTATGCACATTTGCGCACGTTGTTGACCGACCGACCGGTCGACCGCTAACCCTTGCAGTCGACCGACTGAGAGACCCTAACTCTCGGTTAGGGTCAGTCGACCGACCTGGTCAACCGACAGTTTAGTTTTTCTTTTTAAAATACCGAGCGGTTGACCGCCTTGTCAACCAGAGCCAGTGGCTCTTTTCTGGATGACCTGTCGGTCGACTGGCCGGTCGACCGACAGGTTGCCAGATGGTCATAACGTCTAGTTTTTGAATATGTTTTGTTTTTAGTGAATTCCAACGGGAATTTTTTGATTTCCAAATGTCTAAACACACCCCCAAATGACCTGGTATGATTTATAAATGATATTTATTATTGCCTATATATATGGGTCATTAGTTTTGATTTTAGACAAGAAAAACACACAAGTTTGCAAGTTTTCAAGTTTGTTTCAAAAGAGAAAAGTTTTTCTAGCTTTCAATCTCCAGGTTCTTTCTTTCCAAAGCTATTTTAAGTTGGTTTTAAAACTCTTCTATTCTTTCTAATTGAATTTCATCTCTCACTTAAGTTCTTGAGCAATACTTCATATTCTACTCTATAAGAAGTTGTAAGAGAGAGTGTTTGTGATCTTGTTAGATCACAAGGTGCTTTGTAACCTCAATTGGTTTTGTGTTATCTCTTATGTAGAGGGTTGAGTTGGTGGAGTTGTATATTCTGGTCTTGTGTAGACTAAGTTGTAATTTGTTTGTGTAAGGTCTCTTTGTGGAAGATCCCTTAGAGGATAGTGAAATTCTTAATAGTGGTGAAGGCGGGGACGTAGAACGGTGGCTCGAACCTTGGAATAAATTCATTTGTGTTTACAATTGCTTGTATCTTGCTCTCTATTGTTTTTCATTTTTTATACTTGTGTAGTTGTTCATCTTGCATTCTATAATTGCTTTCATTTCATCACTTTCATTACCGTTCTATAATCCTCTCAACTAGGAGGCAACTGAGCACCTCAACTCATTATCTAGAGGAATCAAAGAGGAGAAGTTCTAGAGCCCTTCACGGGAAATTTGGCTTCAATTCTTGTTTTGCTTGACCGTTTGCTTAATTCATCATAAATAGTTTTAAAATTGCATTTGATTAGCAAAACACCTATTCACCCCCCTCTAGGTGTATTTCAAATTTAGCATTGGTTAAAAAACTCTACCAATTGAAAAATAAAGACTAGTTTAGAGTTAATTTTAAAAACTTGTACTAAATCCTTCAAGTATGGAATAAAAACATATGTATATTCTATGAAACATGTTAATTACACAAAAATTGTCACTCAAGATCTATAAAGCACATACATAAGCTCATGAAAATAAAATCATGAGTAAACAAAATATATCAAGTGTACAAAGAATGTGTAAGAAACATATAAATCGGGATAAGACAATGAAGTTTAATCAAAACAAAAGAAATTCTTTTTTCATAAACATGAGATCATAAAATATGAAAATTCTACTTTTATCAAAAATTAAACACACTTCAAGGCATATGTATGTTTTGTCAAAAATAAAGCATACATATTTATCCAAACATGAAATGAGACCACATGGAATATATGATATTTAATATAAGTGGCTCAAGGATAAAATTTGTATATCAAATAGTTCGGACAAAATTTACAAATAGATGAAGCTAAAACATTTTCAAGAAAACATGTACAAAGGTGATATAAAACAAATAAGGAATATAAGTATAAATGCAGGATCATCAAAACTAAGTTATACAAATACATGTATTGAGTATACATGAGCAATAAAGCACCCAAACACAAGAGTTAAGTGTAGCTCACTAATTATATAGATATAAGTACAAGTTTTAATAAAAATTACATCTTGGTGATCCTATGATCAAAAACACAACTTGGTTATCTCAAAAAACTGCAAACAAAACCTCTCACAATACAAGATCCTAGAGGATAGATTTGCAATGAAGAGCTCATGTATGTGTCGTGAACAAAGTGTTTGGAAAAGAAACATAAACAAAAACTCTTGAGAAAAACTTCTTGATAAATAAAGAAATTGAAGAACTAAACTAGAATTCCCAAAACTAGAATTTCTTTGATTTTCCAAAACTTTGAAAACAAATAAGGATTTTGATTTTGAAGTTCAAAAAAGTTTTTTAAAAACTTGCTAAAAAAACATACTAGAAGATGGGAAAAATTGCTCTTTAAAATCTTGTGAAAAAATGGTCAAGAGAACCCATTTGTATAGGGTCTCCAAAAACTAGCCGTTGAAGGCTAAACCCAAGCCAGATAGGCCTGTCGGTCGACCGTCCGATCGTTCGGTCAAGGTCGATTCTTTTGACCGTTGGGGTTATCGGTCTGAAAGAACACCTAGAGGGGGGGGTGAATAGGTGTTAGTGCTAATCTAAAACTAAATGCAAAACTAAGTGCGCTAAATGCGGAAGCTAATGCAAATTTTACAAACACACTTAATACAATCAACAAGTGTAGCCGAATTCCCCGTGAAGGGCTCTGGACTAACTCCTCTTGATTCCCCTTGAAAGGTTTGAGGTGCTATGTGAAGCTCTTGTTGATTAAGTATAAGTGAGGCACACACACAAGCAAGCCAAGCATATAATGATATAGCAATATGAAAGTAATGCAAGGTACAACACTAGCAAATAGAAAGGATATGCCAATATGAATTATGCTCAACACAAGCAAATATGATATGATGATATGAATGATGCTTTGCACAAATAAATGAGAGAGAGAGTTGAGAGATATTAGATCAAACGCAAACACACGGATATGTTTCGAGGTTCGAGCCCCTAGCTCTACATCCCCGCCTACACCACCGTGTAGGATTTCCAATCCACTATAGGAGTACCGAACTCCTCTCTCAATGCCACTGAGGCAATACAACCACAATCCACCTCTACCGAAGAGGGATAAGGCCCGTAGCCAATACAAACACAATCACCTCTACCGAAGAGGGATCCAAACACAATACCACTTCGATCAACCTCTACCAAAGAGGGATAAAACAAAAGCAAGGAGGGTTTACAACTTAGAGGCTTAACCTCAAACACTTCTCTTTTCTCTCTTTTCCACAAAACAAAGATCCTAATAGATTAGGATAGTATGATAGCTTAAGTGTGGAAACAAGGTGTTTTTGGAAACAAGCAACAAAGAAAAACTAATTGGGAAGTCTCTTGTAAAAGATAGAAAATGAAAGATCAAATCAAAATCCCAAAACCTAGTTTTCTTTGATTTTTCAAAAACCCAAAACACAAATCAAATTGGAAGTTTAAAGCCCAAAACACTTTTGAAAACTTGTTTTAAACACTTTAGAAACCAGAAATTTTTCTCCTTGAAAATCTTGGCCAAAAACCCAAAGAGATGGGGTTTATATAGGCCCAATACAAAACTAGCCGTTAGAGCTGAGCTGGCAGCTCTGACAGGCAGCGGTCGACCGGTCCGATCGACCGCCAACGGTCAGAATTGTGACCGTTGGGCAACCACGGTCGACCGTCCCGGTCGACCAAAACAAACAGAGAGCTCTGCTCTCAGACCGGTCGACCTTTCCGGTCGACCGTCCCAGTGTCTCCAAACGTGCACAGATTTGTGCACGTCGGTCGACCGGCCCGGTCGACCGACTTCAGCCTAGTCGACTAGGTCAGTTGACTTAGTCGACTAATAGAAGCTTGGAACAGAAACTGGGTCAGAAAAACTGGGAAAATTATTTTATAAAAATCTTTTATTCTTTTCTAAAACTTCCATAAAAACTTGTTTTATCATTTTATTTTAAAACACAAACTAGTGATAAAAATTTCAAGACATATATCAATCATATCAATTCATTTTGAGTCTTGCAAATTTTATCAAAAACAAAACTTGTATTTTTTATCAAACTTGATTTTTTCAATACATGAATAGGATAGTCAAGATAAGTTTGTCTAGCAAGTTTAAAGCATGTATGTATATTTAGAATATATCTAATATACATAGAAACAAAGTAAACTTGTTTTGATCTACTATTCATGAAAACCAAATCCAAAACATAAATCTTTTGTGTTTTGTGCACTCAAGCATATCAACTATACTAAACTTTACACATGGATCTAAAACACACTATCTAAATTATGGATACCTAAGTCTTCTTGATGATCTTCATCTTCAAGTTGACTTGCTCCAAAACTCCATCCATGGGCTAGGCAATGTGTGATCTTGAAGCTTTGGCCCTGGAATCATCATGAAAAGCTTCTAAACTCCTTGTTGAAGCTAATCACCAACTAATATCTTGGTTAAAGATCTGAAACTTAAACAACACAAGATTATTAGTAAACATAACTACATGAGTTAATCATCATCAAAACTAGAGTGGAAGGCCTTTGGGCCAACACGGTCGACCGGTCAATCATACGCCCCCAAGACACAGAGAGACTTTCTCTCTGTCAGTCGACCGCTCGATCGACCGGCCAAACCCGAGGTTAGAGCTGAGGCAGTGGGTCGATTGAGGAAAATGGCTTGTGCATGTTCTGTATACGTTGGTCGACCGCTCGGTCGACCGAGCCATGTGTCAGTCGATCAGTCGGTCGGCCGACAGCAGCCTAGAAACTGGATTTATAGGGTTTGAAATATGGACTTAAAAACACATATAAATTCCAATAAAACTCCATAAATTTCACAAAAATAAGATCAAGTAAATATTTGAGGTATAAATATGTATGATCAAAAATCAACACATAATACAAACAATTTGAACTATTTTTGAGGCATTAAAATTAAGACTTAAAACAAAAACGGTATTTTTCAAAACCAAACTTTCTAAATGGAAACCGATTTTTCTAAAACTTGTACAAACACAAAATAAGATATTGAAACATATTTGAAGTATAGTGTGTATGGACATAATTCAATACATAAAGTAAATGAAATATACTTGTTTTTGACAATAAGCTCAAAATAAGTTTTGATTAAAAACAAAACTTAAACTCATGATATAAGCTCATCAAAGTATGTTATTGTAAACCATATAAAGACCATAAATATATATATATATGGATGAAATTCATTATACATTAAACCATGTAAACTTGTTTTGATGAAATCTATTCATGAAAACAAAAGATGTATTCTTAAAAATCCAAAAATCGCAATTATATTTTCCAAGAACTAAAACTATTTAACATGAAAGCAATATATAAATTTTGTGTGTGTGTGAGCTTGAGCAAATCCACAACTAATCTATCTTTTATATTTTATCTAAAACAAAAATCTTAAATTTTCAAACTAGACTTCAAGTCTTCTCGAAAATCTTCTCTGCATCTTGACTTGATCCAAACTTGATCCATGAGTTAGACTCCTCTTTGAGTACTTGATGTGATCTTGAAGAGCGAGCTCTTGAATCAACACGTGCCAGCTTCAAAACTTGACTTCGAATCTTTAATTGAAGCTAAATACCAACTAAGATCTTGATTTAATATCTAAAACTTAATAAACACAAGATCATTAATACTATAATTACATGAGTTAATCATCATCAAAACTAGAGTGATGGACCTTTGGGCCAACACTTTCTTCTATGATTTCTTCTCTAACCTCTAATATGACTAAAAATTTTCTTCTCATGGCTACTAACTTCGAACCACTAACTTCAAACCTCTTACTTGATAATCCACATGAATCTAATAGTCTCTATAAGGCCTTACTCTTGCAATAGCATTGATGGCTCATGATGATGAATTCTAATATCTAACTTTCTAACAAGCTAACTTGTGATGCAAACATTATTTCAAGCTTATCTCTAACCAGTTTTGATGATCTAGTAGTAACTTGCACCTTGATTATGGAGTTGTGATGTGATGAACAATCTTATGGGCCATGTTTTATCAAGTTCTTGAAGCCAGAGGATTAGTGGTGGCCAAATATCCATGTGAGGCAACTACCACTAAGAGGTTAGCATGGTTAGTGAATTGATTAGAAGTTAGGAACCATGAGATTTATCCTCTTTCTATTTACTTTGTTTTAAAACCCTTTTCAAAATCATTTTAGAATTTTCTTATCCTCGTTTTCACCACTTTCTCACCTATCACTTCTTGTTTTCTTATCTTTTTTTTCTTTCTTTAACAAAGAAGAACTTGTTAAGAACCCACGTGACTAAACTATATTTCTATCACCTTCTATCCCTGTGGATTAGACCTGTATAGCCAATATGTTATAACGAAAGTATCGAGAAAGCCAAAGAATATATAATTTAATGGATTTTATAAAATACACATTTTTGTGCACGGTAATTCCTGATCATGCCCACATCCAATTCACCTTTGTCCTTAGTGGGCTAGCTACTAAGTTAATATGACTATCTCTAGCAGCGGATTTGAAATTTAGTGTGTCTCACGTCCAGTTTATCACCTCTGAATAGACGGGTGCCTAAAACTGGGTTCACCTTTTCTTTGTCGTCATGTCTAGTTTATCACCTCTGAATGACAAATTTTTGAGCTTGGTGGCTTCTCAGTCGATCATGTCTAGTTCATCACCTTTGCACCGACAGATAGCCAAGTTTCACCTTTTCGTTTACTGTTACGTTCAGTTCATCACCTCTGAATAGTATACATCTGAGTTTAGTGATCTCTAATTAGTTATATCTAGTTAATCACCTCTTAATCAATGATTACCTAATCTCAACCTTTCCTTTATGGTCATATCCAGTCAATTACCTCTGAACAACAAATACTCTATATTTGGTAATTCTCGATCGATTTTGTCCAGTTTATTACCTCTAAACCGATGAGTATCCCATCTTAGTTTTCTTTGTCGTTTCATCCAGTATGTCACCTCTGAACGGAAAGATTCTGGGTCAATAACTCCTAATCTATCACGTCCAGTCAGTCACTATTCTTATCACTATTCACCATGTATACGACTACTGTTACTATCGCTATATCATCCCTGTATTATAAGTAACATAGATATTGACTAGTTTAACTTAATTGAATAATAATGTAAATAGACAACTTATACTGAGATTGTGAAAATTAATGGAGGAAACAGCGTCTGTATTTTGGGTGGACCTAGGATACAGGTTGCACAGCCGAGATAGGGTTCCACTACAGGGTTCCTGAGGATGACTGACATCCCATATTGTTACTATTTTACTATTACTGTAGTACCTGACAGTATGGCCTGGTTTAATGCCAGGCATCTGGGTCGTGGTCCCGGGTATATACGAAGCCTACCTAAAACATAGACAATGTCTCCAACCAATCAGTTTCAATAACTTAGGACCTTGATTTACATGTGTAGTAGGTGTAGTATGGGATGCATTTATTACAGGTGAAATTGGTGTTTGCTGACATAATAATAATAAATTGTTCATCATATACTGTGATTAATTATAGACATCTGATTTTACTTATGACCTGATGCACACCCGACTATAGCACTGACTGGCTTATTTACTGCTCATTTATGTTTGGCATGTTATTTTAACCTTATCTTGTATATTTCTTTCTTAGTATGCTCACACGTTATATGCAAATGTACTTTCCCTTTTATTCTTATACATTCACTGGGAGTTCTGACTCTCTGGATTTGCATATCTAAATCTGGGGCTATTTATTATTGATAAGGCATTTGGAGAGGATCACAGGTATCTTGAGGAGCATTGAGTTCTCTTTGTTTGATACTGTAATTCTCACTTTATTTTATTCATGTCATTTCTTGTGATTCCTGATATATAGGACTCATTGCTTATTCTTTTTCTTTATTTATCTGTTATCATGTATGGTTATTCATATGTTATATTGTAGTATTATCATGTCATCATTTTGATTATATAGCTTGTTCGGGTTACTTTAGACTTAGCATGTATATATGGGGTATTCTCCTCGCGTATATACGTCGCCGACTCTCGTCGCGACTCCAATTCCACGTATTATGGGAAGCGGAGCGTGACACTTAATAAAGATACAACTTATGCTGGGAAGGGAGAAACTGATGGACTTCAATAAGTACATCTACATAATGGCTCAATGTTGTAACACTGTTCTGGATCTACCTGAGGCCACAGGAGACCGGGTGGGATGTACTGGCACCCTGTACTGATTCTACTATTGATTCTAAGGCATACAAATAGACCCTTACGGCTTAGCGGCTGGGATTGGAGACCAGATCCAATTACACTGAGGTCATTGTCCGGGTGTGATGGGGCCCATTATGAACATGATACCTTGATTTCTCATCAATTTTCAATAACCAACCTCAGACTACTCCTACGTGGATGCATGTGAACTGGGACGCTAGAGCACATACCTAGACATCTGAGCAGGACGAGTCCTAATAATAATAATAAACATGTTACTGACTTAACTCCGGTACTAGTCATGATTCTATAGACATGACATGACAACACCACCGATATACTAACTCTTAGCATCTCTAGTATATGTGCTCAGTGTTGGTAAAGTAGGGTTTATAGTATATAAATAAGGGTTTCCTTGTTTGGATTATCCCCTCAACGTACTTACCCTATGGATCTGGTAATTAAGTATATATATAGTTAGTTTTGTATACATATATGACTAGAAATTCAGTTGATATTCCATTCTCACTTGAATAATCGTGATAGCTACATATTGTTGATGATACATCATATTTTAGCATGTTTATTTTCATTTATCATGCCACTTGGCATTCTTTTATGTACTCGTTGGGTTGTATTCTGACAACTCTGGACCTGTATGTCCAAATCTTAGAGCGTAGAGTGAGGAAGATCCCTCCCTAGCAGATCAGGCGTATCTGGAAGAGCAGGCAGCTCTCCAGTAGTTTTCTTATTCATCTTGATCCCAATCAACTCGCGAGGATTCCAGTACAATTTGTTAGCATCTTTCTGATTTTTGTTCCACTTGTATATCCATCTTTTGTATTTCAGGATCATGTACAAACTTTTATATTTTAATGTAGAAACCTGTGTAATAACTATATACTTGTACTTAAATGTTGGAATGATACTACCATGCTTCTGTACTCTGATTACTGTATTGTATTGATGCTTAATGTGGATCTGTACAGGTATTATACTCGTTATATATGTTGCAATAGCGCTTTCGTACCCGATGGGGCGGGGCGTTACAGGTTGGTATCAGAGCTTAGGTTCTGTCGCCTTCAACACAATCAGATTATAATTCCAATTGCAAGTACATAGTTATTTAGACTGTCCTGATTCCCTTGTCATTCCTTCCCTTGATTCCTGATTCTTGTTCATCTTTTTATTTTTCGCGTTCGTAGACTATCTTGGATATGGAGCGACGGGGAAATAGGAGGTCTTGTTACATCTCGGAATGGTCCTAGAACCTCCCGAAATAAATCTAATGAAGGAAATATAGATCTGCTAAGAGTGATAAAAGGAATGATGGAAACCCAACAGCAGCAGACTAAATTATTAAGGCAAAGTTTGGTTACAGCACTCCGGGAGCAGAGACCAGACAATGTGTCAGATTTTAGGAGGTTGCAACCCGCCATATTTACTGGAGAAGTAAAACCTTTGGATGTGGAGCAATGGCTTATAGATACCACAGATTTGTTGATAGCAGCTCGCATCCCTGCAGATAACCAAGTTGAAGTAGCAAAAATCACTAAAAGATGTAGCAAGAACTTGATGGTTAAGAGAAGAAGCGAGACTGAAGAAGCCCATCTCCTGGGCCCAGTTCTCAAAAAGCTTTTATGAAAGATTTTTCCCTAAAACAATCCAAAAAGATATGGAAGAGCAGTTTATTAGATTGTAGCAAAGAGACAAGTCAGTGGATGAATATGCTATAGAATTTTAAGACCGAGTAGGTTTGCACCATATATGGTATCAAACGAGAAAAAATGGGCTAAGAGATTTCAACAAGGGTTGAAGATGAATATATAGATGTTATTAATTCTATAGCAATTAATGACTTATGCTAAGTCCTGTCTATTGTCTGAGAAATTGAGAGAGGAATAATAAGGAAAGAAAAGAGTCAAGTGAGGTAAGACTTGCTGAAGAAACAATTTCTTAATGACATCAAAAGAAGACCAGTTGTACACCTTGTTAGTCCTCCACTAGCTAAACGACCATATCAATTTCCCAATCAAATAGAATGTGGATATTGCCACAGGACGACATACTAAAGATAAATGCAGAATAGCACATGGCTTGTGGCTCTGGCAATCATTCTTTGAGTGATTGTCCATCCAGAAGAATTGGAATACCCCACAAACACCATCCACTATCTCAACAAGAGTACCACCAGCACTCCCTGCAAGGGTGGCACCACAAGCACTGCCAGCACCAATCAAACAAGGAACTCCAGGACCGATTGGCAGGAGAATGCCACCTCTTAACCAGCAGTCAGGTCAAAGAGGAGCAAGACCTGGAGTGGAGCATGGGAAAGACCAAGCCTCCAACCTAACTGCCAAATAACAGAATCCTTATGAGATGACATGGCAGGTATAATCCATTTCAATTTTTTTATTTAATGTTAGTACAACAAACTGTTTAATTTCAAGAATACAAAAAATGAAGCAATGATTACTAGAAAACTTAAAGATGGGAAATGAAGTATTTACTAGTAAGACCTAGAAAGCCAGCAAGATAGAGTTATTGTTAGAACCTCGCCGAAGATTCAATGCGCACGTTGCCGACGAGATTCACAGCTAAGCTACAAGATTACTCACACGAATTGAAACTGCAAAAACTTTTTGGCTTACTTTTCATTGTATAATTCTCTGCTTTTAAAGACAACTAAATGGAGAACAAAATGGAAAGAAAAGACTGTCTTCAATCAGGCCGATCACACAAGGTAACTAACCTAAAACATGGTATGCTAAAAATACTGTACATGTGCTAAATTACTGGCAAGATTAATTTAGCACGTTTGCTAAATTAGTGGCAAGATTAATTTAGCACGTTTGCTAAATTAGTGGCAAGGATTTTGTGGCACGTTTTGCTAAATTAGTGGCATGCAAGGATTATTTCCTTCAATCTCCTCCTAAGCCTTGTCGTGCACCTTCAGCCACATTGATCATGCCGATCTTTGAGCGAAATTCTTGAAATTTTGCCCTGCCCAATGACTTCGTCAGGATATCACTGAGTTGTTCTTCACTCCTGACGAACTGTACCTTGATTAGACCCTTTTCTTCGCATTTTCGGACCAGATGGTACTTTACCTCGATGTGCCTACTCTGTTCATGGAGAACCGGGTTCTTGATCAGGGCGATGGCTGACTTGTTGTCCACTTTAAGCAGAGGAGCGCTCGGCTTGGACCCCTGCATTTCTCCCAGCACTTGAGCGAGCCACAACGCCTGGCAGGTCGCATTTGCCGCAGCAATGTACTCCGATTCACAGCTGGATTGCGCCACAATCCGCTGCTTCTTCGACTGCCATGAAATTGGGCTTTCCGCCAGCATGAAGATGACTCCAGTTGTGCTCTTTCTAGCATCAACGTCTCCAGCAAAATCAGCATCGCTGAAACCTGTTAGCTGTGCTTGATTTCCCTTCTTCCTGCCGAACCAGAGCCCCCAGTTGCTTGTTCCCGCCACATAACGAAGAATCCGTTTCAACGCTGCAAGGTGATCCTCCTTTGGCTCCTCCAGAAAACGGCTAACATATCCGACTGAGAACGCAAGATCAGGGCGGGTATTCACCAGATACCTTAAGCTCCCAATGAAACTCCTGTATGTTGTAGCGTCCACCGGTGACTCCGTGCTCTGCTTGCTTAGTTTCAGCCGCGCCTCCATGGGTGTTTGGCAAGGATTGCATCCTGCCATGCCGCTTCTCTCCAAGATCTTCGCGGCGTATGCTCCTTGACTGAGCGAGATGCCGCTTGCGCTCTGTTTCACCTCGATCCCGAGGTAGTAGTGAAGTAGGCCGAGGTCGCTCATCTTGAATGCCGCCGCAATCTCGTTCTTGAACACCCTGAGGTCGTCGCGATCTGTTCCAGTGATGACAAGATCACGTAGACTCCGACCACCAGTTTCGCGTCGTTGTTCTGCCTGATGTAGACGGCGTGCTCCGACTCGCTCCTCCTGAAACCGAGCGACAACAGAGTGTCGTCGAGCTTCGTGTACCAGGCGCGTGGCGCCTGGTGTAGCCCGTACAGCGCCTTCCGCAGCCTGAACACCTTGTGTTCCTTGCCGGAGACGATGAAACCTGCTGGTTGCTGGACGTAGACCTCCTCCTGTAGGTTGCCGTTCAAGAACGCTGACTTGACGTCCATGTGGTGCACCTCCCACCCTTCGTGCGCCGCGAGGGCGATGAGGAGGCGCACCGAGTCCAGCCTGGCTACCGGCGCGAAGACTTCGTCGTAGTCGATGCCGTGCCGCTGTGCATAGCCCTTCACCACGAGGCGCGCCTTATGCTTGGACACCGCCCCGTGTTTGTCCTGCTTTACCTTAAAAACCCACTTGACTCCAATCGCCTTGCGCCCAGGCGGAAGATCGGTGAGGTACCATGTGCCGTTTTCTTCGATGGCCTCTATTTCTTCAATCATTGCCTTCCGCCAGCTCGGGCTGCGCTCCGCCTCAGTGAACGAAGAAGGCTCGTCATAGCTTGTTGCAAGCGGCTCCTCTGCCAGCAGGGCGCGTTGTGCGAAGCCAAGCGGTGGGGCCGGCCCGATGATGTCGTTGACACTACGGAACCGGAGCGGTGCGTCGTAGTCATGGTCCGCATCCAGGATCTCGTCGTCAAACTCATCGTGTTGCTCTGCTACGTTGTCAGGCCCCCCCGGAGTCTGGTGTGCTGGCGCCTCTTCTGTATCAACAGCCGTCGAAGTCGCCTGGCCCGTAGTGGCGTATTCGATCGTGAAGACGTCGTCACCGCCACTCGGCTCTCCATCGTCGCCGCCGGCACCCCAGTCCCACTGGGCCTGCTCGTCGAACGCCACGTCGCGTGTCACATGGACATGCTTCGTAACAGGATCGTAAGCACGGTAGGCCTTGGAGCCGCGCTCGTAGCCGACGAAGATCATCTTGCGCCCCCGATCTTCGAGTTTCTTCAGATGCGGCGTCGTGTTGCGGACGTACACGATGCACCCGAACGTCTTGAGGTGATGAACTGCCGGCTTCTTCCCGTGCCACGCCTCAAACGGCGTCATGCTGTCCACGCTCTTCGTCGGGCACCTGTTGAGCACATATACTGCAGTGCTTACCGCCTCGCCCCAGAACCATCCGGGCAATCCTTTCGCCTTGAGCATGCTTCTCGCCGTCGCCATCACCGTGCCGTTTCGACGCTCGACGACGCCATTCTGTTGTGGGTTGTACGGCGCGGTGTGTTGGCGATGGACTCCTTCGGCTGCGCAGTACTCCGCGAACTCGGCTGCGGTGAATTCACCACCCCGATCAGTGCGGAGCGCCTTCAGCTTGAGTCCGGACTCGCCTTCCGCTCGAGCTTGGATCTCCTTGATTTCGGCCGCTGCACGATCCTTTGAAGGAATCACGGCTAGCCATATGTATCTGCTGAGATCGTCCACCAGGAGCAAGAAGTACTTGTTTCCCCTTGGTGTTGCCGGCGCAATTGGGCCGCACAGGTCACCGTGTACCAGCTCAAGGCACTGCTTTGCCCGAAATTCTGCCTGAGCCGGGAACGAGTTTCGCCGCTGCTTGCCGGCCTGGCACGCCTCGCACAGCTCCTCTACCTGCCCTATAACAGGCAAGCCGCGTACCAACTCCTCCCGAGCTAGCTTCCAGAGCGCTGCCATGTTGACGTGCCCGAACCGCTCGTGCCAGCGCCACGCCACCTCGTCGCCGCGACTGCGCACCGCCAAGCATCTTGTCTCTGCTATCTTGACGTGGAGAGTGTACAGTCTGTTGGCCGCCCGCTTCACCATTGCCAGCAGCCTTCCATCGGGTTCCCTGATCTGCATCACTCCGTCTTTGATGTCAATCTTGTAGCCCCTTTCATCGAGCTGTCCTACACTTACAATGTTCGTAGTTAGTCGAGGGATGAAATAGACACCAGGGAACGATCGGAGCTCGCCGTTCTTGCAGGAGAAAGTGATGGTCCCCCGGCCTTCTATCTGCGCCACGGAGTCATCGCCGAACCGCACGGTGCCGAGTACCGCCGTGTCCATCCTCGAGAATGCGGTCCTTGATCCGGACATGTGATTCGTCGCGCCAGTATCCAGGACCCAGGACTCCGCCTCCCGATTCTTCTCTTCTCCGAGTTGAGTGAACACTTGCTGCTCCCAGATCTCGATCTGGGTGTGTGTCGTCGCCTCTGATTCGGAGCCGCCATGCCTCTGTTCCGCTCCCAACCCGACCGAAACAGACTGCGAGAGTGGAACATCAGTCAGTGGTGAGGTCGCCGGGGCTCCATCGGAAGATTGCACTTCAGATTTCGGCGGCGGGGAAATGGACGAGATTTTCGCGAGTAGGAGCGAGGCTTCTGCCTCATCTTGGACGGTATGGGCTTGCTCCTGTTTGGGCCTGGATCGGCATTCGCGAGCCCAGTGACCCATCTTCCCGCAACGCCGGCACTCGTCCCCAGTGGGTTTTGACTGCCCACCTGGTGATGAGTCTCCGCGTGCGCGCCCGCGTCCTCGTCTTCCTCCTCCGCGCCGTCCTGCTCTGCCTCTGCCACCGCTTGCACCGCCGCCGGAGTGGTTCTCCGTCTCGCGCTTCTTCCGTCGCACGTCCCACTCCTCTTCCGTGAGGTACAGTTTTCCCTCATGTTGTAATGACGTCGGCGCTTCTTCGAACGCCTCCTCGACCTCTTTCAAACGCCCGGTGAGATCGGCGACAGACATGGTCGAAATATCGAGCAATGTCTTAATCGCAATGGCGATCTGCTTGAACCGGGGTGGCAGGCTTCGGAGTATCTTTGCGATAACCTTGGCTTCCTTCACTTCTTCATCCATGGTGGCGAGTTGTGCCGTCATGTTGTTCAGGCGTAGCGCGAAGTCCTCGACTGTCTCGCCGTCCTCGAATACGTCGAGATCGAACTTTCGGCGAAGCTGCTGCGCCGTTGACTTCTTCACTCGATCATCTCCGACCCTCAAGGTCGCGATCGTGTCCCAGGCCTCCTTTGCCATCTCCTTCTTGGCGATCGTCGGAATCATCTCTGGTGGCACCGCGCTGCACAAGGCGTCCAGCGCCATCATCTCCTCTTGCGGATCGGCGCCATCCTCGATGACGGTCAACAACGCTCTCGCCTTCAACTTCACCTTCATCAGGAGTGCCCACTCTGAGTAATTGGTCTTGGTGAGGACAGGATACTTACTCCCACCGCTCACCTCACGAATCACCCGCTGGTACACCACACCATCTTTGGAGGCGCCGTCGTTGACCTTCTTCCTAGACATCTTCGATAGCCTCGCTCTGATACCACTTGTTAGAACCTCGCCGAAGATTCAACGCGCACGTTGCCGACGAGATTCACAGCTAAGCTACAAGATTACTCACACGAATTGAAACTGCAAAAACTTTTTGGCTTACTTTTCATTGTATAATTCTCTGCTTTTAAAGACAACTAAATGGAGAACAAAATGGAAAGAAAAGACTGCCTTCAATCAGGCCGATCACACAAGGTAACTAACCTAAAACATGATATGCTAAAAATACTGTACATGTGCTAAATTACTGGCAAGATTAATTTAGCACGTTTGCTAAATTAGTGGCAAGATTAATTTAGCACGTTTGCTAAATTAGTGGCAAGGATTTTGTGGCACGTTTTGCTAAATTAGTGGCATGCAAGGATTATTTCCTTCAGTTATATGATAAAAGGTAGGAGGTTGATATGTTGTCTTACAGATTGTGATGACTAAAAGAACAAATTGTGACAACTGAGATTAAATGCTTATATCAAGTAGAAGTATATTTCTTCATATGGAAATTCTTTATGAAGCAGAGACATTGATTAGAGCTAATAACAGATTGGGAGATAGATAGTTTACATAATGTTGACTTTGAATCTTGAAGCATTGAGGGTGATTACTTGAAATCCATTACTGAAGAGGAAGAAATTGGATTGATGATAATATATCGTATATTGAAGTGATTCTTACGTTTAGATTGTTAAGGGAGTAAGTGAAAGATGCAAAAGGATTCACAATTAGAATTAAGAAACCAGATTATTAAGAATACTAATAGTTTTAGGAGGTGATCATGTTTCAGGTCAAATTATCTAGAAACAAAGTTCTGTCGATATCTTAACTGTTCATATTTATCTATTTTGTTCCTCCCATACGTTTCTTAATTACCTGTATACATCCTTTCCTACTTGCATCTGTTCATCTTTTGAATCTCTATATGCATCTCCTTCCTATTGAAATTTCGAGGACGAAATTTTGCATGGGGAGGGTAGAGTGTAATACCCTAAATTAAGTATATGTTTCCTTTTACGATTTTGACGTTTTGATCGTACACGTATCATTTCATAAATGTATTTTCTTCCGTTTGACCCAAAATTTTTACACGAGACTCTGCACTGGCACTAGACTCTACCCTAGAAATTTAACAATTTTTTTAAATAATTATTTAATTAAATTTTTTTTCCTCCCTCTATTTTTCCTTTTCTTTCTTCTTTAAATCCATTTCTTCTTCAATTTTCTTCATTTTAATTTTATATTATTTTTCTATGGACATTTGCACATAACCCCTCAAAAATTACATATTTGCATTTCTAATTTCCCTTCATTTTTCTTTTCTCCATTTTTCTCCACTTTTCTACACTCTTCTAAGCTTCCACAAGAAGCCATCTCACTTGGATTCATCCCTAAGCTTCCTTCTCTTGCTGAAACACTCTCTCACTCATTCTTATCAACTCTAAACCGAACTCACCCTTTCCCTCTCCATTTTCTATCTCAAAACCCTCATTTTATCACTCTAAAAATCCTACAAAAATCCTATATCACCATGTCTACTTCTACAACACCTAATATCATCTCTAAACCTCATTACATCTCCCCCATTTTCCCCTAATTTGTCCTCTCTCTAAAAGCCCCAAAATGACCCTTTCTCTCTCTAACATCTCTCTAGGTTATCTCTCTCTTCCCTCAGCTTCTTCTAGGCCCTCTATTGTAGATGGCTTTCCCTCACTCTCCCCTACCTCCCATAATTTTCTCCTATTTTTTCTCTATTTAAAAAGCCCAAAAGGATATTTTCTCTTCCCACTAGCTTTCTCTCTCTACATTTTTTCACTCTCTCTCTCTCTTCCTAGCTTCAGGCTGCCAGTACTCTAAGGGTTCCTCTTCCTCTCCTCCACCACCCCACACCAACTACACTTCCAAAACCCCAACCTTGCTCTTTCTACAACACTTCTCTCTCGAAAAAATTATTTTTCCCACATTCTCTCTCTAAAACAACACTCTATCACCTTCCCTTCCTCCCTACCAGATTTCACTAGCCCCTTGGACTGCCCACACACACGTGAATAGTGCACGTGGTATCAGGTATCCCCTAGTTTTTAGGTGAGTACTCTTCCTTTTTGCATATGGGCACATATACACTTGTCACGTATTATTTATGCACGTGCATGCATATTACCTGTTTTGAGCATTTGTAGAAATTTCCTATAATTTTTAAAATTTATCACTGATTTTAGAATTTTTCTGTGTTTTAGAAATGTCATGTATATTTTTAGGAATTTTCCCGTATTTATATAATTTATCTGTGTATTTCTAGGAATTTTCTGGGTGTTTAGGATTTTTTGTGTAATTTTATGAAATTCTTGTAATTTCTGAAATTTAAATATATTTTCTGAAATTATTGTATCTTAGGACTAACGGGGGTGCAGGTTACAGAAGAAGACCCTCGGGCGAATGGTCCTTCGGGATTATTGTCTAGGAGACCACTCTGTAGGCTATCTAATGGTGTTAACGAAGCCCATACCCTTATGGGTTTAGTGGTAGCCTAGCGGAGTGGACCAGCTACACAACATTAGAGATTTATATTATGCACTGTTAATATATGTGATTGTGTGTGGTACTAATATTATTTCGGTCGGTACCAACTTGGCTTTCTGGCCCTATTAGACCTTATAGTCTCTTATTACAGCCCTCAGGACCCATTAGACCGTCAAGTCTGCTAGCTTCACCTGGTTGGCGTATTTAACGCTCAGTGCTTTACTCACTAGACTCGCTAAGGTAAAACTCTGCCGGATTTTAGACTTGCAGTCTAAACTGAGTCCTTCCTGTAGCTCCGCGTAGCGCTTTAGTGATTAAACACTATTCGCTGATTGTGCCCCAGCACTGCTTTGCTCTGCTTGTATGTGCGTAGCTGTAATGCTGCTTTTATACTATTTACTGGATACTAATACTGATATTGCTACTGATGTTTAACTTAGGATATATGATTTAATGTCTAACACTGATCTGATTACTGTCCCGATACTGACAGTACGCCTGACATTGCCTGACATGACATTGACATCCCATATACTAACACAGAATATATACAGATTACTGGACGATACCATCACTCCTAACATATTACATACGCTGATTCCAGACTTGGTACTGTGATTCTCAAATAGATTAAAATACAGAATTCACCGATATTGTTTTACGGGGACACGACTGAATTACTGAATACAATATTATTCAATCCTAGATAAGGATATACTGATATCGATGTTATTGATATTATTCTCCCGTAAATCAATATTGTGAAGACCAATCGGAAATAATCCTGAAGATACTTAATAAAGATACAACTTACGTTGGGAAGGGGAAAACTGATGGACTTTAATAAATACGTCTTCATAATGGCTCGATGTTGCAACACTGTTCCGGATCTATCTGAGGCCATAGGAGACCTAGTGAGGTGGCACCCTGTACTGATTCCAGGGCATACAAATAAGATTCTTATGGCTTAGCAGCCAGGATTGGAGGCCAGATCCAATCACACTAAGGTCGTTGTCCCGGGTATGCATGGGACCCATTATGAACATGATACTTTGATTTCTCATCAGTTTTCAATAACCCACCTCGGACTACTCTTATGTGGATGTATGTGAACTGAGATGCTAGGGCACATACCTAGACATTTGAGTAGGACGAGTCCTAATAATAATAATAAACACGTTATTGACTTAACTCCTGCGTTGATCATGATTCCACAGACATGACATGATATGACAACACCACCGATATACTAACTCTCAGCATCTCAGTTATATGTGCTCAGTGTTCGGTAAAGTAGGGTTTATGGTATATAAATGAGGGTTTCCTTATTTGGATGGATCTGGTAATTAAGTATATATAGTTAGTTTTGCAGACATATATAAGTACAAATTAAGTTGATATTCCATTCTCACTTGAATAATTGTGATAACTGCATATTGTTGATGATACATCATATTTCAGCATGTTTATATTTCATTTAGCACACCACTTGGCATTCTTTTATGTACTCGTTGGGTTGCATTCTGACAACCCTGGACCTGTATGTCCAGATCTTGGAGTGTGGAGTGAGAAAGATCCCTCCCTAGGAAATCAGGCGTATCTGGAAGAGCAGGCAGCTCTCCAGTAGTTTTCCTGTTCATTTTAATTCCAGCCAACTCGCGAGGATTCCAGTACAGTCTGTGAGCATCTTTCTGACTTTTGTTCCACTTGTATATCCATCTTTTGTATTATCAGGATCATGCACAAACTTTTGTATCCTGATGTAGAAACATGTGCAATAACTATGTACTAGTACTGAAATGTTGGAATGAATACTACCATGCTTCCGTACTCTGATTACTGTACTTTGTAGATGCTTAACATGTATATGTATGAATTTTATACTCAGTGTATATGTTGCATTAGCGTATTCGTACCCGGTGGGGCGGGGCGTTACAACCTCGCTACAAGCTTGCTTCTGTTGTCACATGAAGCTAACTCATAGCTCTGCTGAGAGCCCATTTTTAGCTTCATTTGAAGCTTTATTCCAGCTCTATTGAGAATTCATCTTTCAGCTCTGCTGAGGGCTCATCCATTAGAGAAATATTAAGTTAAAACCACCCTGGTTACATAGTTCAATACACGGTTGCACCCAATGGGCTGACTTGACCTAAGCAATTTGGGTCTCAAGCTTCAGATTCAAAGTATTTCAGAGTCTATACCAATCTATTGTAGGTTCACAGAAACTTTGAAGGATACTTTATTGACACTCTGAAAAGACATTCACAGGCAACACTTCAACCGATACGAATGATGTCTAAACTTGTTGACACTTCTAAAAGATAAGTCGCAGATAGGTTGAAGACCTATCCATCCCTGATGCACAAGACGGTGATTTGGACTCCACTGATCCAGTGAAGCAGACAGTGAACTAATAGTTGTTCTCTAAAGAAAGTTCGGAAAGCTAAAACATTTAGCTTCGCTATAAGCTATATGTTCTAGCTTCGCCTGAGGCTCTTTTAAAGCTCAGTTGAGAGCTATCCTCTAGCTCCGCTGAAGTGCTCTTTGTTAAACTTCGCTGCAAGCTTTGCAGATAGCTCAATAGCTCCGCTTGAGCTTAGCTACACATGAAGCTCTTTCCTTAGCTCCGCTATGAGCTAGCTCCCGTAGGTATGACGACGTTACTGTGACGTATATACGCAGGTTAGAAATACCCTCACGTATATACACTAAGTATCAACACGGGCAAGAATCAGAGTACGGGAGTACGTGGTGCATTATACATTCCAACATGTAAATACAATTACAAAGTTATCACCATATGTGATACAATATTACAAGAATATTACATCACTGATAGGCGCAAATGCGAGAATACAAAGAGATGTACAAGTATGAACGGTACAATAAGCACTCACGAGTTTACAAAAGGAAAACTCAAGAGGCACGCCAGGAGCCTGGAAGGATAGAGCTTCAGACGTTCTGTTGGAGATTCAAGCTACAGCTCAACCTCTCAGGTCAGCAACCAGGAGAATCCCCTAGCTCCAAGACCTAGACATAAGGATCAAGGGGAGTCAGAACTCCCCTAGCGAGTGGTGATGCGAATGCCAAGTGGCGTGCATAGATTAGAACACGTGTATCGATAAATCTGAATCATAAACATGCATGAAAAACTGTGTCGTGAGCACAAGCATGCAAGAGTAAGTAGATAAATAGCAAGTGATATCAAGCAGGGAATACTCCTGGTATAATAAGATAAGGATAAAAGACTGGTGGAATAGAATACAAGTGAAAGGCAGGGTGTAAATAACTATAATATAAAATGGCCATAAATCGAAAATCCGATGTAAAACCCGATGGAAGCAAACTCGGCAAAGCATACACGGATACATAGTTGGCATCTTTTATTATTATTACTCGTCTGACCCATATATCTAGGTATGTGTCCTGGTGTACATCTCAACACACATACATTTATATATAAGTAAGTCGAGGTTGGTTATTAGAAGCTGATGGAGAACTGATAGCTCATACTTATAGTAGTTCTCGTCCGTCCAGGACACAGCCATTGGGGGCCTGAAATCCCCCTAACACGCATCTTCTGGGGGCCTGAAATCCCCCTAACATAAATCATCAGTTTAGTATTCCACTACTATAAGCAAGGCATCATACCGACATCCATCACTTCCCCCATTCCCCGTGTAAGTTATCCTTTTTATGGTTTATTAAACATAATTATCAGATTACAGGAATTAGTAGGAACATAACTAGTCATAATGGGAGTTCATAACAAGCATAATAGGAGTCGATAGCAAGAGATCAGGTACTATATTCCTACAGTGTGATAATCATGAGTTAGGAGTTAATCATAACAGGTATCAGGTTTTAACATGTCAATGATAAGTGTTCAGGTAGATGACAGGTAATAAGTCATGCCATAACAGAGGACAGGTGGTAAATGATAACATAACAAGTATATACATGGCGAGTGATAGAGTATTAGCTAAGCACAATCAAGCAGAGCTGAATAGGCTGGAGGCACAGGCAGTGAACAGTATTTAGTCACTAAAGCGCTTGGTAAGGTTACCGGAACGACTCGGCTTAAAGTATGAGTAGAAAATCTGGCAGTATCTCGCCTACACAAATTTAGTGAATAAAGTGCTGAGCACTAAGCATGTCCACCAGGCGGAGCTAAGAAACCTAATGGTCTAAGTGACTCCTCTTTCGAGGAAGTGGGCGAAGCCCGGAGGCTAAAGTACGTTCGGGGTTTAGGCGTACTCTCGATAGCTACCACGAAAACCATAAGGGTACAAACCTAAAACCATTGGGTGGCCAGCCTGAGAATGGGCAGAACCCAGAGTCGGTACAAGAGTACCTCGATGTTAGTACCACACGAGCAAGCTATATTGTGATAATATTTATTCTACCGTGGAGTAGTGAAGCCTGAAGGATGAGTAGAGAGCTCGGGATCAAAGTACGCTTGGGGTCTAAGCACACTCTCGGTAGCTACCACGAAACCCATAAGGGTACAGGCCTGGAACCATTGGGTAGCCGTCCCGGGAGTAGGCAGAAACCCAGAGTCTATACAAAGGTACCTGAATGAGTTGTTCTATCCTATTACAAGCATTACAGTATATCTGTCCGGTACAAGTTAAGACATGTCCATAGAATACAACGCACCCACCCTACAAGCACACCGGACTGATACTAAAATACAATACAACACCAATTCTAAAACAAATCCAATTTTGCGAGAAAAGTCACTCGCCTAAAACACCACTTTTTAAAGCTTTGCATGTCTAAAATCTCGGGAGAGGAAAAACACGAAGCGAGCAAAGGAGAGGGGGCTTGGCCCTTGGGCGGCCGCCGGCTCTAGGGGTGGTGCGCCACCCCTTGGTGGCCTAGGTAGTAGTCGGCGTCAAAGAGAAGGAGGGAGAGAGGAAGGGAAAGGTGATGGCGTTGGTGGTGATGTTATTTGGTGAAGGAGATGGATTTTGATAGAGGAATGAAAGGAAAGTGAAGGAGATGATGTTGGAGGTTGAAGTAGTGGTGGAGGAAGTGGTGTTGTGATAATGAAAGTGATGGTGGTGGTGGTGGTGGAGAAGAATAGATGAGATGCAGATGAAAAGGGTGTAATAAAAGATGGTGGTAGTGACGTCGCCGGAATAGTTGTTGGAAAGGTCATTGGAGTGGTCGCCGGAGATGTTTCCAGAGAAGGGGACTCGGCCTCTAGCCAAACATGGTGGCCGGCCTAGGGTTAGGTGGTGAAGTGGTGGTTTTTGGTAGGGTTAAGTGGTGGTGGTAGTTTGGCGAAGGAAAAGGAGAAGATGGAAGTTTTGATGGAGTTTTTGAAGTTTGTGGTAGTTTAATGAAGATGGAGGAGAAGGATGGTAGGGAGTTGGAGAAGTTGTAGTTGTTGTGGTTGAGGTGGAGATGAAGGAAGACTTGATGGTGGTTAGGGTTTTGATGGAGATAAATGAAAAGGGAAGAAGGAGAAAAGGGCTTTATATTTGGGATTGGAGTTAAAGGAGAAGAAAAAAATTAAAGGAAGGGGTTTTTTTGTAAAGGGGAAAGGGTGAGGTGGCCTTGGCCGGCCATGTGATGGGAGAGGGTAATTGAGTGGTTTGGAGGTGATGGCATAGGGTAACTGAGTGGTTTGAGATATTTTGAAAGAGATATTTTGGTGGAAAGGTGTAGAAGGTAATGGAAGAATGGCGAATGTATTAGAATATGGTGGAAGGAAAATAAAGGAAAAATTAGGAAAAAGAATTATTTGATTGGAAGAAAAAATGAAAATAATTGAAGTGGCGGATTCCCCGGATTTGGTTGCAGATGCGGAAAACTTTCGGAAAAATACCGGAATTGTCTGAAAATCAACTATCTCAGAACGACCCGTAAAAATTTTAAAAAATCAAGAATATTATTCTAAGACTCATGGTGAAATCTGTTTTCAAAAATTCTTTATGATTTTTAAATTAAAAATCTTGGAATCGACCGCCGATATCGGTCGACACCAAATCTGGCGGAAATCTGTTAAATTTTAAAAATCTCCAAAGAATGTATTAAGATAGTAAATATTATTCTAAGAAAATATGTGAAAGCGATTTCTCTAAATTTAACTCCATTTGTAAATTAAAAATCTGGGAATAAACCAGCGGTATCGATTAATCCCGATTTTAGGGTTTTTATAAAAGTAATTCAGAAAAATCAGAAAAATCATGAAAATTCTAAAATATTGAAAAACAGTATTTGAAACTAAAATCAGTCAAATTAGACTACCAGAAAGACTAAATCAAATAATATACTAGGACCGGGTCCCCGGTCCAGATTAGGGCACGAACCCGGATCCAATGCAAAACGATCGAATAAATAATCATAAAACAAAAATAAATACAGGAAGTAAATCAAAAAATACAATCAAAAAATTTAAATACGTAACTAGGTATGTATTCTGGGAACAGCGTGTTACACTCATCAATCAATTAGAGAGGATCAAAGAAAATCTCCTGAATATTGGAGAGAATCAAGGGATTGTGCAACAAATCCTAAGCCAGCAGGCTAAGTGACTCAGCTTAGAGATCTCTAACTTCACTTCAGCTGCAATTAGCTCTGCCGCGAAGCTATATTGACCCAGGAGCAAAGCTAGATTAGATTGACCAATATCAATTTGTTGATTTTTAGGAGGGATTGTTCCATCCCATAATGCCTATAAATAGTCTATTGCTAGGTAGGCTAAAGGCTGGAATTTTTCCCATCAAGGCTAAGCAAGGAATTTTTCTAATCAGGCTGCTGGCTGCCGACTGAAGATTCTCAAGAGGAGGTTGGAATTCCTTGTCCCTAGATTTTGAGCTTTTCAAGAGAACTTTGCTTCTCTTTTTTAGGGTATTAATAACCTAAAGATCTTCCTCTCTCAAAAGATTTCCAGAACCACGGTAGAAGGAAACCCTAATCAGAAGATTTGAAGACTCAATCACTCGCATCATTAACGGAACAAACTGGTCCCGCGCGCTGTCGAGACTTCCACCAACGTACTTCCCCAGAAACTCTGAGAGAAGAGAGTTCTTGTAATTTATTCTTTTCATCAATTACTTGTAATTCTTTTCAATTTTTGTAAGTATTTCCCCTTTTTAAAATTAATGAAAAACAGAGAGATGAGGAGGGTAAAGACCTTAGTGTTTTTGAAAATCAAAGAAAAGGGAAGAAGAACTTTGTTGCAGCCTCGCTGAAAGAAGAGAAGATGAGTTCTCTGTGAAAGGACTAAAGGGGTCCTATTTATAGGCCCCACAGCATAGCCTCGCCGCTGGCGCTTCAAATTTTGAAGTGCAGGTGAGGCTAAAGCACTCAAGTGCTTAGCCTCGAGAAAAGGAGTAACTTCCCTCATAGCGTATTCGAAGTTAGCGCTACGCATAGCTGATAAGACAACTTTGCCTTGCAAGCGAATTTGTCTTGAAGCGAAGCTGTTTCAGTCTCCCAGAGGCGAGGCTATTTCAGTCTCCCTGAGGCGAGGCTAGTTCAGTTCCCTAAAACGAAGCTATATCTCCCAGAGGCAAAGCTATTTCAGTCTAAAGGTGAGGCTATATCAGTCATGAGGCAAAGCTAGAAGCTCAAGTAGCTTTTCCTATCAAAGTTCAGCCATGAAGACGAAGATGAATTCAACCCTATAGGCAAAGCTAAGATCCACATATCTGTGATCTTTTCTACAACAATCGAAGCAATTCAATGTACTTTAAAATCTGAACCATCCTATTATAGATTTACAAAATTTTGAAGGGGGTTTTATTGACACTCCAAAAAGATAAATTCCCCAGGTAGCACTTCAACTGGTCCGAATGACATCCAAACTTGTTGACATTTACAAAATATAAGATGCAGACAAGCTGACGATCAAGTTTTATCCAACCTCAGAGACCAAGCGATGCCTTGAAAACTAACTGATCTAGTAAAGCAGACAGAAAGCCAAGTACCACTTGTAAAGAGGCCTAAGCATTACCCAAGAGGATAGCTTCGCTTGAAGCTTTATAGCCTTGTTGAAGGGCTTAAATGTTAGCGTCGCCTGAAGCTTTTCTTGTGAGCTTCGCTTGAAGCTCTTCTAGCTGTGCAAAGAGCTAATCTTCGACTTTGCTTGTAACTAATTACAGTTTCGCCTGAATCTAATACTAGCTTCGCCTGAAGCCTTTCTTGTGAGTTTCGCTTGAAGCTCTTCATATCTCTGCAAAGAGCTAATTTTTAGCTTCACTTGAAGCTAGTTACAGCTTCGCATAAAGCTAATACTAGCTTTGCCTGAAGCTTTTCTTGTGAGCTTCACTTAAATATCTTCATAGCTCAGCAAAGAGCTAATCTTTAGCTTCGCTTGAAGCCAATTATAGCTTCGCCTCAAGCTAGTACTAGCTTCGCCTGAAGCTTCTTGTGGCTTACCTGAGAAGTGCGCTAGCTTCGCGCGAAGTTAATCCCAACTTCGCTTGAAGCTTTCTGCATCCCCTATGGGAGGGTTTGCTAGGTCAATGTTTGACCTAGTCTTTAGTGGGCTAACTCCACTACTTTAGTGGGATTAATGCCATTAAAATTAGGCCGTTACATTCGCCCACTTTGTCCCACATTAAGTGGAGACAGCCAGGTCAAACGACCATTTTTAAGGCTCGTGCGAGCATGTCTAGCTTCGCGTGAAGCCTGTATTTAGCTTTTGCATGAGGCTTGATAGCTTCATACGAAGCCTCAGAATAGCCTCCGGCGTGAGGCTAACAAACTATAACCAGTATTGCTAAATTCTAGGGGCAGTTATGCCCCTAAGAGTCTTTAAATAGCTCTCTTTTGGATGAGCTAAAGGAGAAGGATCAGGGAGAGAAAAAAACAAGAGGTATAGGCTGCGTCAGAGTTTAGAGAGAGCACGCATCAGCAGAACTAATTCTCTCGCTTTCAAAAAAATTTAGAGAATCATTTCTCTAAGTTCGAGGTGTTAATACCCTAAGGCCTTCTTCTCTCAAGGAATCTCTAGAACTAGGCGGGAAGGAATTTCTTAAGACTCCATTGATCGCATCGTCAACAGAACAAAGTGGTCGCACGCTGACCAGACTTATACCGGCACACTTCCCAGAATCTCAGAAGAGATACTTGTAATTTTCCTTTTTGATTACTTGTAATTTTCTCTTCAAAGTTTTGTAAGTTTTCCCTATATTGATTTTCAATGGAAAACACTTGCATATTACCTGCTGAAGGGAAGACTGGAACAAACGTTTAGCTTTTGGCACGTAACCAAATCTAACTGGTACTCCTCTATCCATCACCGAGTATTCTCTGTCCATCTGCTAGAATGTCCGCTTTACTGACTTGTCCATTTCTTGATCCCAGTTCTTCTTTTTCAGACTCTGCTCCACTTCACGTGCTATGGTGAGGACTTGTAAGTATGTCTTTAGTTGCTATGGTATAAGGAGTATCTGAATGTCTATCTTCAGACCCTGCTGAAATCTACTGGCTCGGTTCTCTTCGTCAGATACCATGTATGGTGCGAACCAGCTAAGTCTCAAAAGCTCTACAACATATTCGCTATGGCTCGGTTCCTCTACTGTAATCTGATATATTATTTTTTCATCTTCTTCTGAGCTATTACGAGGAAGAATCTCTCATAGAAACCCTTCGAGAACTGGTCCCAAGTGATGGGCTTCTCTAGCCTCGCTTCTTTCGCCAACAACCATGTTCTGGCCACACCTTCAACTGAATCTTAGTCATTTCCACCTGGTTCTCGTCAGGGACTCAGGCTGCCTTCAGAAGATCTGTCATGTCAACCCGCTACTACTTTACATTCAGGGGCTTCTCTATGCCCGAAAAGATCGCCGGCTGTAATCTTCTGAAATCTTACACGTTGCCTAGCTTCTACTCCTGGGGCGCAACCAATAATCTTTGACGCAGGAACTCCATCTGCTTCTATTGGCTCTCCATCATTCCTTGAAGTACCCTCTCATGCTATCATTCTCTATGCTAGGACCGTTATGTGTTCCCCGTCTTTTCATATCTGAGTTGGTCTAAAAATAGCGAAAAATTGAAAAATGAAAGGAAGGAAGAGCTTCAGGATTTAAGGGAAGGATTATCAGGAGTGAATAGATAACTTTGTATTTTGCAGCTAGATTGTATAACCGGGACTCATGCATTCCAGTTGTAAATTTCTTTATCATTAATTTGCCTACTGGTTGTACTGAGGATGTAAGAGCCTAGGCTCTGATACCATCCTATAACGCCCCAATTCCACGGGTACGGAGACGTTACTGTGACGTATATATGTAGGTCAAAAATATCCTCACATATATACGCTAAGCATCAGTATAGGCAAGAATTAGAGTACGAAAGTACGTGATGCATTATACATTACAACATATGAGTATAATGACAAAGTTATCACAGGATGTGACACAATATTACAAGAATATTACACCACAGATAGTCGCAATTGTGAGAATACAAAGAGATATATAATTATGAAAAGTAAAAAAGGCACTCACGAGTCACAAAAGAAAATCTTGAGAGTCAAGTAGGGGCCTGAAAAGATAGGGCTTCGGATGATCAACTAATGATCCATCACGTTACCACTGAACACTCTAATCAACAAGTAGTCCACCACGGTCCAAGCTCCGAGATCTGAACATGCAGGTCCAGGGGAGTCAGAACTCCCCAGTGAGTGGTGTGGTGAATGCCAAGTGGCGTACAGGGATAATCACACGTGTATCGATAAATCCAAATCAAAAGAGCATGAATTCATGAACACAGGCATACAGGAGCTGGCAGAGACATAGCAAGAAAAGAAAATGTAGTAAAACCAGTTGTCCCCTATACTAACAAAATATCATAAAACTGATAGAAAATTGATAAAATCAATAATATGAAATACAAGCAAAACCAGTAGTACATGCTCACGTTATGACTTCATAAGACTAGTACATCAAAGGAATAATCCAAATAAGAAAACCTTCATCTATATACCCTATGTTTCATATCACCGCAACCTGAGTTTACACAACCCAAATTGCAAAACATACAACGAATTATTAATTAATATCTTTTATTATTACTCGTTCGACTCATATATCTAGGTATGTGTCCTAGCGTATGACTCAATGCACATACATCCATGTATGAGGAAGTCGAGGTTGATTATTGGAAACTGATGATGAGACCAACGAATTATGTTTACAATAGATTCCGTGCATGTCCGGAACAATGACCCAATAACCTGACATTTAGCCAGGCCCGTGCCGCTAAGCACTCAAGATGGATTGATAACAATAACTAGAGTGTAAGAACTACCCCACTCGGAACACCTAGGGGCCCTCAGGTAGAACCTCAAGATTTTAGTTGCACAATATCCCTGTACCATTGTAAACAAAATCACAATTGAAGTCCATCAGTTCCCCCTTACCGAGTATAAGTTATCATTTTATGGTTTATTAGATAATTATCAGATTATGAAAATGAGCAGGAACAAGTAAAGAGTATAAAGAGTACAGGTGTATCAGGAGTTTGGTTTGTACTAGAATATATCAAGATGTCAGGTCATCATTCCCGTATAGGAATAATTATAAGAGTCAGGAATGTCATGTCGGATGTCAAGTGATAGCATAACAGGAGTCAGGTGATATCATGCAGGTGTTAAAAGACAGCACGGTAAATGTTAGCACATCAAGTGAAAGCACGTCAAGAAATACGGGAAAACAGTACTGATATAAGAGATCGATACAAATACCAAAAAATCATGCAGTCTCAGGAAAATAGTATAAGTAAAATTTCAAACTCTTTACAATCATTAATAGAGAACAAATAAATTATCAAGCAGGCAATTAGCAAGCAAATAAACATCCAAGCAGAGCTAAGCAAACTAGAGGCACGGATAGCGAACGGTGTTTAATTACTAAAGTGCTTGGAGGAGCTACCAGGACTCGGCTAAAAATGTGAGTCTAAAATCTGGCAAAGTCAGTGTAGGCGAGTCTAGTGATAAAGCACTGAGCACTAAGCACGCTACTAGGCAGAGTATGACAGACAGACGGTCTAAGCGCACTCCTCTTTCGAGGAAGTGGGTGAGAGCTCGAAGGCCAGAGTACGCTCGGAGTCTAAATGTACTCTCAGTAACTACCACGAAACCCATAAGGGTGCAAGGCCTAAAGCCTATTAGGTAGCCATCCCGAGAGCGGGAAAAAACCCATAGTCTGTACAAGATTACCTGCAATATTGGTACCACACATGCATACATATAAACGTAATAGTAACTAGACTATCATGGAGCGGAGAAGCCCGGAGGCTGAGTGTAGGCCCCGGAGGCTAAATGACCACGAAGGGTCGACCACGTATGGTATTAAAGCGGTAATATGATACATCACAGGCATTATATATGTATATAAAATAAACTATCCTAGTATAAACATTCGTCACAGGCATATTACATGTACAATGCTGGGCACTCGGCCACATACAAATATAAGGGTACAGCCCAATAAAAAATATGAATACAATCCTAAAGTACATAATAAAATACATAGTTGACCCGATAAAGTGAGAAAACCCAAAAGGAGGCAAGGACACTCGCCTATAAATCTTCAAAAAAATGCCATAAATTCTCAGATCTCAAAGCACATGTACACCTCACTAATATTATATAAAGAGAGAGAGAATAAGAGAGAGGAGAGAGAAACTAAGACAGAGAAGGTATTGCAGGGGGGGAGAGAGTGTGTCAAAGAGAGAGAGAGAGAGAGAGCAGCAGCACAGGCCACGGCCTGGCATGCTCACGGCCAGGCCGTGAGCCCTGGCTGGGCACGGCCAGACTGACCACGCGGCCGGGTGGGATGACGCAGCCAGTGGGAGGCGACGCATGGCTAGAGGGGGTGGCGCACGGCCGAATTTGGGAGGTGGAGGTGGTGGATAATGGTGGTGGTGGTGATGTTGATGATGAATTTTGGGGAAGAAAAAGTTGGGGATGGTGAACTTGGTGGTGGTTGTGGTGGACTTTTGTAGAGGAGTTAGGAGGTGGAAAGAGATGAAGGAGGAGGAGATACAGTGGTGGTAGAGATGTGGAAGAAGGTGGTGGGATTTAGTGGAGGAGAAAAAATGGGTGGTCGGAGAAATTGGAGTTAGAAAGAGAGAGAGGAGATGGCTGCCAGCCTAGGGTGGCTCGTCGGAGGTGGGTGGCCGGTGGTGGTGTTGGGCACGGCCAAGTGGTGGTGGCACAAGTCTTAGTGAGAGAGGGAGAGAGAGAAATTGGAGTGAGGGGCAGAGAGATTAGATAGTAGAGAAAGAAATTGAGAGGAGAGAGTAAAAGAATTTATGGGGGAGAGAGAGAATTTTGAGGGATTGAAGAGAAGGGAAGCTCGGTGCTATCATTGGGCAGAAGAAGAAAATAAGAAGAAGAAGAAGAAAGAAGAAAGAAGAAAAGAGAAGGAAAAAAAAGAGAATAGAAGAGAAGGGGGATATTTTGGGGTGTTGTGTGAAGGAGAAAAAAGGGGAAAAGGAAAAAAAGAAAAGGAGGAAAAAAGGAGGAAAAAAGATGCAGAGGAGAATAAAAGAGAAAAGAAAGAAGAAAGAAAAGAAAAATTCAGATAGATATTCGGATCTGAGAAAACACCGAAAACATCGAAAAAGCCAAAAAAAATGGAGTAACTCAGAAAGCTTTTCAAAAAATTCTCAAAAATAGTGATCAGTCACATATATTGCGTATATATTGTCACATTATCATGTTTATTATCTAATAAATCCTATTAATAATTTTTTATTTAATAATGTGCAGGCCTATTGCTAAAGGAGAGGGAAGAGAAACGAGCCCAAAAGCCCATCAAAATTCTGATTTAATTCAGAAATAATTCAAAATCAAAAAATCAGGGCAGATTCAGGCAAATCAGATCAGTTGAAAACTGGTTATAACAAATCTTCATAAATTAATTGGTTAAAACTAAAGATCAAAGGCAGTTTCGTCAAAATCCCAGACCTAAACTGAAAATCCAGCTGAAGATAAATGGAAATAGAGAAACCAGAGACGTGTGGCCATCTAGCCATGCCCAGGCCACAGAAATACGGCCAAAGCCTCGTTTCTGCAGCTTTGTTGAGGAAGTTGGAGGAGCGTTTGCTCCCCCTATCTTTGTATACTCTTCCCCGTTTGGTTTTGCCTCTAAATACTGGGCTTTTCAGAGACAAAGGGGAGCAACCATGATGAGATAGATTCTAGGTCAATTTTTCATTCTTTTTAGTGTAAGTTTTTATTTTTCTTTTTATGTAATTTTCAATTTTCTTATTGTTATAATATAGAATCTATAGTTAAATTTTTATGTTCTTCTTTGCTTTTTGTATTCTTCTTCTTCTTTTCTACTTCTCTTCTTTTGGTACTAATTATTATCCAAGTGAGTCTTATAGCATCGAAAGAGCCTTGTCTTTGCGAGTGTCACTGATAGCTCATGACGATGGATTTTAATCTCAATCTGTATCATTTCATACTTATATCGTCTTGATGATGTAATGTGAAAGAGACGGGAATCAACTCTTATGGGCTATGCGCTGATTGCCTCCAATTCAAGGTAACATCGCCGCCACAGACTTAAGGTAAGTATTTGGCCAGAGGAGGTAAGTATTTCTTTTAGGTTTTTCTTTCTTTTCGTTTAACTTTTAGTTTAATCATCTACACCACAATCTCCCAACTCTTGTTGGCCCAAAAGGTTACACTCTCCATTTGTTTAGAGTTTTGATGATAACAAAACAAATAAGAGCTATTTGGTACTAATTAGTTTGTTTAAGATAAGTTTCAGGTTAGTACCATATTTGGAGGCCATTGCTTAGCTATTGCAAGAATTTCTAGGTTCATGAAGCAAAGAAGGCTTTTTGCACATCAAGGAAGGAACATAGAAGAGAAGGCTCTAGCAAGGCATCGCATGGCTCAAGACTTCAAGATTGCTCAAGATAATTTATTATATTTGTTTTTAGTTTAGAGTTTTGTTAAAGAATAGTGAATAGGTTTGAAGCTCTATCACACACGTTTTTGCGCACATCTTGTTTCCAAACATATTTCCTATAACATGTACAAAAATAGTTTGTATACAATCTTCAACCTACAAACTTACTTTGATATACCTATTCATGTGTTTTAAGTTTTGTGTTTTAACAAAACTTATTTTTGAAATTAATGACAAAATCTATGATATATATATGTTTCATGTATATAGGATTATATCCATATACATCATACTTCAAAGTGTTTAAATATCATGTTTTTGTATTTGGAAGAGTTTTGGACAAAACGTATTTTCTATTCAAAATCCAAGTTTTAGAAAATACAGTTTTTGATTTTTGGTAAAAATGATAAGAGACAAAAATAGTTCATATTGATTGATATTTGAGCTAAACTTTTTACCACATGTTTATATATCAATGCAAAATGATAAAACTATTTTTGGTGATCTTTAAGAGTGTTAAAAGATTTTTCAAAATATTTTTAAACTGTTTTTCTGACCCAGTTTCCTGTTCCAGACTTCAACCAGTCGACTAGTCTTCTGACAAGTCGACTTGGCTTGAAGTCGGTCAACCGGGTCGGTCGACCGACGTGCACAGATCTGTGCACGTTTGGCAGACTTTGGACGGTCGACCGTCCGGGTCGACCGGGTCTGAGAGCAGAGCTCTCTGTTTGTTTGGGTCGACCGGGCGGTCGACCGTAACCTGCAACGGCTATTTCTTTGAACTAGCGGTCGACCGGGCCGGTCGACCGAGCTAGCCGTTTGAACAGTAACCGCTATTTTTCTGAGCTGGTTTATTTTTGTCCTTTTCTCACTTAAGTGTGTTTAAGTGACATGTTTTGGTTTTAATACTTTCTGATTAGCCTTAAATATGTTTTATCTCTAAACCCTAGCCCTCTCCTATAAATAGGGGTGTTTAGGGAGAGATTGACCACTAGAAAAATTCTCAAAATTTCCAAAAGTTTAAGGCATTCAAAAAGACTTGGTTTCTTGGTTTTTGTGCTGAAATTCTCTCTCATTTTCTGATGTGTTTTCAAGAACTCTCGATTTCTTTTCTCCTTGCACACAAGAGCTTCATTCCTACTCATTATTCTCTAAGAACCTTTGTAAGGGAAGAGAATTTTGCAAGAGAGAGTTTGTGGTCTTTTGACTACTCAGAGATTGCTTGTACTTGAGATTGTAGAGTTGGGTACTCCGGTGTATTTGTGACATCTTTGTGATAGTGGAAGTGGTTGGAATCCTTCTGGGGAAGGCGGGGAAGTAGAGCTGGGTGCTCGAACCTCGATAACAATTCTCGGTGTTTGCGTTTGGTTTACTTGCTCTTATTTCTTACTCTATTTTCATTGCTCTTATTACTTGCTCTCTACATTCATTGCTATATTCACTTACTTCGTGAGATTGTTGCATCATAATTTTTAAATTGTGCATTGATTAGCATTATCACCTATTCACCCCCTCTAGGTTTTTCAATTGGTATCAGAGCTTGGACTCTAGGTTTTGGCTTAACATCCATAGAGAGATCCTTAAAATTTGCTAATCAACATTTGCATTCCATTTGTCATTCACTAGTAAACATGGCCGATAACATCAAAACCCCTCCTAAATTTGATGGACTCAACTTCCCTATTTGGAAGGTTAGGATGACTATCTTTTTGCAATCTTTAGGTAGCTTAGTAGCTAAATCATTGACCAAACCCTATGTTGCACCCGATAGTGATGAGAGCACATGGACCGACTTCAACTTTAGAGAATATGAGGCTAACTCCAAGGCCCAAAATTCCCTCTTAACCGCCTTGAATGAGGATGACCTTACACGGGTAATTCATTGCCAATCCGCCTATGAGATTTGGCAACATTTATTGGTCACACACGAGGGGACTTCACAAGTTAAGAGAGCTAAGATAGATCTCTTAAGGTCCCAATATGAATCCTTTAAAATGATTGATGAAGAATCTATTGATTGTATGATTACTAGATTTACTAAAATCACCAATGCTCTTTCTTCTTTAGGTGATGACATCTCCAATGACCAAAAGGTGCGAAAAGTGATTCGGGCACTTCCTACACATGGAAGATCAAGACCACCACCTTAAAAGAATTGAACGACAAGGATGAGATGGACCTCATTAGTCTCATTGGGAACCTAAAAACCCATGAGATGGAAAAGAAAGCAAGAGAAGAGGTCACTCCACTAAAGAAGAAATCCATAGCCTTCAAGTCTTCATCCACTCTTGAAGATGATGAAGAAGATGAAGAAGAAGATGAGGAGCTATCACTACTTGTTCGCAATGTGAAGAGAATGTACCGGAGGAACAAGCTCAACTTCCGAAGGAAATTTGAAGGCAAAGAGGAGAGGAGAATTATATGCTACAATTGCCGAAAGCCCGGACACATCATGGCGGATTGCCCGGAGTTCAAGAAGAAGATGACCTCCTCCTTCAAGCCAAAGAAACCGGAAGAAAAGAAAGCATACAAGCAACTTGGGATTCGGAAAGCGAGTCCGAGGAAGAGGCGGATGTAGCGAATATGTGTTTCATGGCAAACACACCAAAGGTAACCCCTCAACCTCTTGATGATGAAGATGATGAATTAAGCAAAGAAATTCTTGTTCATGCCTTTGTTGAACTTTCAGAAACCTATGACAATAAAAAGATTGAATGCTCTAAATTGAAAAAAGAAGTTGCTTTTCTCAAAAATCAACTTGCTATTATTTCTAAAGAAAAAGATGAAATTTCTTCAAATCTCATTTCTACCCAAAATGAATTTTGTGCTTACAAAGTTGCTTGTAAAGCAAAATTTCCTAAAATTGATGAAAAAGAAATTTCTTCTTTGAAAACTAGAATTGTTGATTTTGAAAAGACTTTAAAGGATTGTGCTTTTAACACTAAGAAACTTGAAAAAATGTTTTCTAAAAAGCACACCTCTTATGCTAAAGATTCACATGTTAAGATTCCTCATGCTCACACTACACATAACACTTCTCATGCTAAATCCTTTCATACTCACAATTCTCATGCTCACAAATCACACACTCACTATACCTTTAAATATGGTAGAGTGTATAGATGCACATATTGTGGTAAGAATGGACATTTGGCGAAATTTTGTTATGACCAAATAAATAGAACCAATAATCTTGTTTGGGTTAATGAAACTAACTCTTTAGGACCCAAGAAAATGTGGGTACCAAAATCAAGTCCTAAATTATTTGATGTAGGACACACCAAGGCTCCAAGACGTAGGGAGCGGTGGTACCTTGATAGTGGTTGTTCAAGACACATGACGCGGGACATCAATAACTTTACAACCCTATCAAGGTACGTGGAAGGTGGCTCCTTCACCTTCGGGGATGACTCCAAAGGCACTATCATCGGTATAGGTAACATTCAAATTGGTGCATCTCCCATTATAGAAAATGTTATACTTGTTGATGGTTTGAAACATAATTTGCTTAGCATTAGTCAATTTTGTGATCGTGGACTTAAAGTTGTTTTTGATGATTCTTCTTGCAAGATTTTTGATGTTAAAACTAATGATTGTATTCTCACCGGTTTTCGTGATGATAATGTTTATATCATTGACATGCTTAATGTGGAATGTTCTACTAAATGCTTAAATACTTTTGATGAAAATTCTTGGCTTTGGCATAGAAGATTAGGACATGCATCTTTTGACCATCTTTCTAGGATTAATTCTAAGGAATTGGTGAAGGGTATACCTTGCTTGAAGTTTGAGTAAGACCGCATTTGTGGTGCGTGCCAACTTGGGAAACAAACCAAGTCTTCCTTCAAACCAATCAAGGATATCATGTCAACTAGGCCTTTAGAATTAATTCATATGGATCTTTTTGGACCTACTAAAACTAAGAGCTTAAATGGTAGTAGATTTGTATTTGTTTTAGTTGATGATTTTTTCCGTTTCACTTGGGTTTTCTTCTTGGAACACAAAGATCAAGCTTTTTCTCATTTTAAGATTTTTCGAAAAAGAGTTGAAAAAGAAAAAGGTTTTTCGATTTTGAGAATAAGGAGTGATAGAGGTGGTGAGTTTGTTAACCAACTCTTCATGACTTATTGTGATGAAAAGGGAATTAAGCATGAAATGTCTTGTCCTAAAACTCCACAACAAAATGGAGTTGTAGAAAGGAAAAATAGAACACTTCAAGAGATGGTTAGGACAATGATAAGTGAGTATGACCTCCCTCAATATCTATGGGCCGAGGCCGTAAATACCGCATGCTATATATCAAATCGTATTTATTTATGTAAAAATTCTTCCAAAACATCTTTTGAAATGTATCATTTTAGAAAACCTAATGTTGCATATTTCAAAGTTTTTGGATGCAAGTGTTTTGTTTTGAACACTAAAGATAACTTGGGTAAATTTGATGCTAAGGCTTATGAAGCAATCTTTGTTGGATATTCTACAACTAGTAAAGTTTATAGAGTATTCAATAGATCTTCACTTACCATTGAAGAATCCATGCATGTTAAATTTGAAGAATCTAATGTGTTTGTTGAGAATGGTGTAGAGATTGAACCATTAGGTGAAGACATGGAGAGACTATCCTTGAAGGACTCACCCGCTCAAGATGATAAGTAAGAACCAATTGGTGACGTTCAAGAGGATAAAGAGGAAAACTCTCAACCGCTTCCTAAAGCTTGGAGATATGCTACAAATCATCCCAAGGAGCTCATCTTAGGTGATGCATCTAAAGGGGTAACAACTCGCTCCAAACTCCATGACCTATGTGGTAACTTTGCTTTCATTTCTCATTTTGAACCCAAAAGCATCCTCGAAGCTGAGGCGGACTCATATTGGTTGCTAGCCATGCAAGAGGAACTCAATCAATTTGAGCGCAACCAAGTTTGGCACCTTATTCCTAGGCCCCACGATAGACCAATAATTGGTACTAAGTGGATCTTTAGAAACAAGATGGATGAGTTCAGAAATGTGATTAGGAATAAGGCTAGGTTAGTGGCCCAAGGTTACACTCAAGTTAAGGGAATTGACTTTGAGGAGACCTTTGCACCTGTAGCACGGCTTGAAGCCATACGGATGACACTAGCTTTTGCATCTTTCAAAAATTTTAAACTTTTTCAAATGGATGTAAAAAGTGCATTTTTGAATGGTTTTATAAATGAAGAAGTTTATGTTGCTCAACCTCCCGGTTTTGTTGATCATGTTCATCCCGATTTTGTTTTTAAACTTGATAAAGCTTTGTATGGATTGAAGCAAGCTCCAAGAGCTTGGTATGAAAGGCTTTCTAGTTTTCTCATTTCAAATGATTTTATTAAAGGCAAAGTAGATACAACACTATTCACTAAGCATGTTGATAATGACATTTTAATTGTGCAAATTTATGTTGATGATATAATTTTTGGTTCTACTAATGAGTTTTTATGCAAGGAATTTGAAAAGGTTATGCAATGTGAATTTGAAATGTCTTCAATGGGTGAGCTTAATTTCTTTCTTGGACTCCAAATCAAGCAATTGCAAGATGGGAACTTCATATGTCAAGCCAAATACGCAAAGGAACTCGTAAAGAAGTTTGGACTTGAAGACTCAAAGGTTTGCAACACTCCCGTGGCAACTACCACCAAGCTTGATAAGGATGACCAAGGTAAAAATGTTGATATTAAATTGTATAGAAGCATGATAGGTAGTCTTTTGTATTTGACGGCAAGTAGGCCGACATCATGTTTAGTGTGTGTCTTTGTGCTAGATTTCAATCGTGTCCCAAAGAGTCCCATCTTATTGCGGTAAAACGCATTATTCGTTATATTAAGGGAACGATTGGAATGGGTCTATGGTATCCGAAAACCGGAGATTTCTCAATGACGAGTTATTCGGATGCCGACTATGCGGGTTGTAGAGTAGATAGAAAGAGTACTAGTGGGACATGTCAATTTCTTGGTAATTGTCTTGTTTCATGGTCCTCTAGGAAACAAAATTTCGTAGCTCTCTCAACCGCCGAGGCGGAGTATGTTGCCGCGGGGGCTTGTTGTGCACAAGTCCTTTGGATGAAACATACTCTCCTTGATTATGATTTGCATTAGAACCATATAAAAATATTTTGTGATAATACTAGTACTATTCACATGACTAAGAATGCAAATCAACATAGTAAGACCAAGCATATTGAGTTTAGATATCACTTTCTTAGAGATCACTTTGAGAAAGGAGATATAGATATTGATTATGTTTCTACGGATTAGCAACTTGCCGATATTTTCACTAAACCACTTGATTTTGGTTGATTTTCATTCATTTGTTGTGAACTTAATGTTTGTGTTATTGAATAAAAATGTTTTCTTAACCCTTTTTGATGTATGACAAAAAGGGGGAGAATGAGTTTATGTATGGAAATATAAGCTCATATGGATGAGTTTATGTATGGAAATATAAGTTCATATGGTTTTGGTTCCATATGAGTTTATATATGTTTTTAGTTTTTGATGTGTTTTCATGAATTCTTGTAATTTGAGTTTAAGTATTTTGCAAGTGTTTTAAATTCTCATGGTTTTTGGTTTCATGATGTTTACTTGCAAATTATAAATTACATTGTTTAATATAGCATAATTTGAGGGGGAGCTTTTTCCTCCCCTATATTTTTATTTATAGCTTATTTGTTTTGTCATCATCAAAAAGGGGGAGATTGTTGGCCCAAAAGGTTACACTCTCCATTTGTTTAGAGTTTTGATGATAACAAAACAAATAAGAGCTATTTGGTACTAATTAGTTTGTTTAAGATAAGTTTCAGATTAGTACCATATTTGGAGGCCATTGCTTAGCTATTGCAAGAATTTCTAGGTTCATGAAGCAAAGAAGGCTTTTTGCACATCAAGGAAGGAACATAGAAGAGAAGGCTCTAGTAAGGTATCGCATGGCTCAAGACTTCAAGATTGCTCAAGATAATTTATTAGATTTGTTTTTAGTTTAGAGTTTTGTTAAAGAATAGTGAATAGGTTTGAAGCTCTATCACACACGTTTTTGCGCACATCTTGTTTCCAAACATATTTCCTATAACATGTACAAAAATAGTTTGTATACAATCTTCAACCTACAAACTTACTTTGATATACCTATTCATGTGTTTTAAGTTTGTGTTTTAACAAAACTTATTTTTGGAATTAATGACAAAATCTATGATATATATATGTTTCATGTATATAGGATTATATCCATATACATCATGCTTCAAAGTGTTTAAATATCATGTTTTTGTATTTGGAAGAGTTTTGGACAAAACGTATTTTCTATTCAAAATTCAAGTTTTAGAAAATACAGTTTTTGGTTTTTGGTAAAAATGATAAGAGACAAAAATAGTTCATATTGATTGATATTTGAGCTAAACTTTTTACCACATGTTTATATATCAATGCAAAATGATAAAACTATTTTTGGTGATCTTTAAGAGTGTTAAAAGATTTTTCAAAATATTTTTAAACTGTTTTTCTGACCCAGTTTCCTGTTCCAGACTTCAACCAGTCGACTAGTCTTCTGACAAGTCGACTTGGCTTGAAGTCGGTCGACCGGGTCGGTCGACCGACGTGCACAGATCTGTGCACGTTTGGCAGACTTTGGACGGTCGACCGTCCGGGTCGACCGGGTCTGAGAGCAGAGCTCTCTGTTTGTTTGGGTCGACCGGGCGATCGACCGTAGCCTGCAACGGCTATTTCTTTGAACTAGCGGTCGACCGGGCCGGTCGACCGAGCTAGCCGTTTGAACAGTAACCGCTATTTTTCTGAGCTGGTTTATTTTTGTCCTTTTCTCACTTAAGTGTGTTTAAGTGACATGTTTTGGTTTTAATACTTTCTGATTAGCCTTAAATATGTTTTATCTCTAAACCCTAGCCCTCTCCTATAAATAGGGGTGTTTAGGGAGAGATTGACTACTAGAAAAATTCTCAAAATTTCTAAAAGTTTAAGGCATTCAAAAAGACTTGGTTTCTTGGTTTTTGTGCTGAAATTCTCTCTCATTTTCTGAAGTGTTTTCAAGAACTCTCTGATTTCTTTTCTCCTTGCACACAAGAGCTTCATTCCTACTCATTATTCTCTAAGGACCTTGTAAGGGAAGAGAATTTTGCAAGAGAGAGTTTGTGGTGTTTTGACTACTCAGAGATTGCTTGTACTTGAGATTGTGGAGTTCGGTACTCCGGTGTATTTGTGACATCTTTGTGATAGTGGAAGTGGTTGGAATCCTTCTGGGGAAGGCGGGGAAGTAGAGCTGGGTGCTCGAACCTCGATAACAATTCTCGGTGTTTGCGTTTGGTTTACTTGCTCTTATTTCTTGCTCTATTTTCATTGCTCTTATTACTTGCTCTCTACATTCATTGCTATATTCACTTACTTTGTGAGATTGTTGCATCATAATTTTTAAATTGTGCATCGATTAGCATTATCACCTATTCACCCCCCTTTAGGTTTTTCAACTCTTTCATTACTCTTTTTAGCTTCTTTGTACATATTCATTTTCTATTTTCTCTACCTTCTCAATCTACCACTTTCTTATTGACTTACCTGTAACTTATTTTTTTCTTTTCCTTTTAAGAACTAAAAGAAGATTTTTAACCATTCTTTGTAAACTAAAAGATAACTTACTAAAAAGCTTCCATCGCTAGTCCCTCCTTGTGGATCACGACCCGCATAACCACTTACTATCACGGTAATATTGAGCGCCTTGCACTCTTTATTCTTAAGTTCTGAAATTCTATATTTTTTAGTGCAGGTAAAACTTCAATCAAATTTTGGCGTCGTTGCCGAGGAGGGACGGTAAGTAATTCTCTTTTTAAGTTTACATTTTTAGTTAACCTTCTTCTTTATTCTTAGTGTACCGGTTTAACAATAAGAAAAATTTTACCACAGTGGACATATAAGTGGCTCTGGACTCTGCTCAAGAAAGTAGAGCCCAGAAGCCCTCAGATTTGCTACATTTTAATGGCAATCTGAGTGATCTACTTACCTGTATTTTTGTAGGTTTGCTGAATTGTAAAGCTAAATTTCTGCAACTATTTATTTCTTGATTAACTCACTATACATACTTTTTAACCTCAACAGTAAAATGATGTTAAATGCTAAAAACGGTTTCGACCTTACATTAGGCACGTGTCTAATTCGTTTACATTTTATATTACTGTTGAAGAGTACTGAAGCAAAAGGTACATTGGCATAGCATATAGTTGAGGAAACATTCTTAAGTGATTATTTGCTTGCTGAATGTTACTTTTCTATATCCTGCACACTTTGCACAATCAATCTTAAGGGCTTATCCTATAAACAAGATAAGGTGGGGAAGTCACTACCCTCTCTTAGCCCACAAACAATCTCCTCACTCACTAACCCAAGCCTAACTAAAACTGATTAGACGTTGGCTATAGAGACACCTCGGACTCATATAGGAGACCGACCTAAGGGGAAAGTTGATTAGAATTTGACTCTTGCCAAATTGGTGTCTAAGGTTGGGGATTGGTGGGCGAAACCCCGAAAGTTGGTGGTTTGGCATAATTAGACCCGTTGCTTAGGCATGAATACCTCCCACTGATCTTGCCCCTACTGGCTGATTACCTTGTGGTTAGATTCTGCAATGTATCCCCGTGGACAGTCTAACCAGTTAGGAGTCGTCTAGATCTAAGGTCTACTCTAACTTAAGTTAGATTTTTTTCTTTTTATTTGTTTGCTTATTTGTTTATTTTTCTTTGTTTGTGTTTGACATTTCTTGTGTGATATGGCTTATAACAATAATTTTTTCAATTTTAATGGTAATCCATGTTACACCCTGACTTTTTTTCAGATATTACCAATCTGGCATATCATAACTTTAACGAACATAGTGTGCCGGATTGATGTTATCCAAATCAATACATGCTCCAGTCCCACTACTATGAACAAGACTGGAATAATCATCACTACTCCTCATAGAGTCAATAGGGATACAACTCCCCCGAGTTATATTGTCAAGCACCTTACCAACATCCAGCTTCATATACTCCTTCTCCCGAACAACTATTAAAAAAAATCATTGACTGGGAAAAGAGGATGGAAGCTTTAGATGAGCTTGAGCAACGAATTCAGATTTTAGAAGACTCAAAATCCCATCAAAATTTTCAAGTCACAGATCCTTACTCTATTTTTCAAGGAGAACATGATAACTTAGAAAAGAGTATGGAAACCATGATTCAATGCCAAAATGATCCACTCGATATGATAGAAGCCAGACTTAGTAGATTAAAAAACATGCGTAGAAATAAGAAAACTCTCCCTACCTAATCTTTGAATATTTTAGACACTTCTAACCATATTGAGGAAAATCAAGAATCATGGTATCTTGAAGACTTTGACCAAGATTCAATTTCACCACAAAACCTTGAACTTGACCAATATTGATTGGAGTACATTTTTGCATCATTTTACACCACCTCATCATGCTTTATGTTAATAAAAATGGGATTTTTATTGCTTTTCTCTCTTATTTTTCAGGTCTATTATTTAATAGAGAAGAAGGCCCAAAGCTTCAGATTTTTGAGGAATTAAAGGCATTTTTAGGTGCCCACAACCATGAAGCCCAATTCTGGAACGATCTAAAGTATATTCTCCAACTTCTAGAAGCTCCAGCTGGACACATATAGTCCAACAGAATGTCAGAGAATTCGTTGGCACAACGGCCAAGATGTTGTCACAGAAACGCGGATCCGCGGCACTTCCTTGGTCGTAGATCAAGCAATTGATCCTACGGCTGTGGTGGGACGTGATCTTCTCCTGAAGCCTATAAATAGACCCCCAGGGCCTCTGTAAAAAAAAAGGAGAGAATAACATTTTATTTAGGAAAATTGTTAGGATTTCTTTAAGCTCTATTTAGCTTTCTTGTGTAATTTTCATTTTCTCCTTCTAGATCCAGAAAAGAGAGAGAGTGGGGGTGAGAGATCTCTGTAATTGAAGAAGTCATAACTCAATACAAGGGCTCAAGCTTTCCTTCCTCAAGTCTTTTCTTGTTCTATTGCATTACTTTCAAGTTCTTACTTTCTTACATTTCCTTTCTACCATGTATTCTTGCTTGTTCTTATTTTCTATGGCTAACTAACTCACTAACATGACTAACCAACTTCTAACACTACTAACTACTAGCTCTTGGGTGATTTCTAACTTATATGAATTGTTGGATGTTTTTATTTCTAAGTCTTGTAATTAACAAGTCTTTTATTTCCAATAATGATGAGTAGTGTTTCAATTCTAGTGAATGCTTTGTATCACCTCCATATGATTCATGTGCCTCATTTAGAGCCTTATTTCTTGAACAAGTGCCTTGATGGAACATGAAGATGGATCACTTTAGTATGCTAACTCATATTGTTTAAGTTTCTTATTTCATGCTAACTTGTTACAGCTTTGATGGACTAATGAATCTTACATTCTTATTTAGCATACCTAAGTGTGTATACCTATGTTTCATTATTGAGAATCTATTGGGAGCCAATGATCCAAGGAGGCCACCTAGCCAAGCTTAGATGAGAACTCAACCTCAATTTGGGACAACATTGATTTGACAAAGTAAGATATACTATTGCCAATGAATCTACATGAGGCATGAATCACCCAATGAGCTTAGTAAGTTAGTAGTGTAGAATGTTAGTTAGACATGGCTTTCTCATAATTGAATTTCAAAACTCCTTTCTAAAAACTTTCTTTTTTCCAGCATCACCATTTTTCTATACCGTCTTTCATTCCGTTTATCCATTCCGTTTTCCTTTTCTGAACAAAACTCTACAAAATTCTTCACCCTCTTTCTACCTTGTTTTGTTTTTCCATTTTTAATCAAAGAAGAACTTTCGTTTTCTTTTCAAAAACTTCAACATAAAAACTGTTAACGCTCCATCGCTAGTCCTCCCTACAGATACGACCCGTTATAGCTTGTGCTACGAATAGTGATTCGAAAGAGTAAAGTAAATCTTCATACATATTCAGAGTTTTATCATCAGCACACGGACATGAACGGTTTACTCTAAACTTTCGCTCAATTCAATTCCTCCTTTCGAACAAATTTTTGGTGCCGTTGCCGGGGAGGGCGACGGTTTTTATTGAGTTTTTGAACTAAAATGAATTTTTTCTTCTATGTTGCATGTTGCAGGTTGAGGAAACAGGAAAACAAGATTTGCAGTAAAATATAAGTGGTCTTGGGCCTCTGCTCTAGAAAGCAGAGACCAAGTACCCCCTAAATTGTCGCGTTTTCTCGGCTTTGGCCGCGGATTCGCGGCAAGGAAGAGTTCACTACTCATAATCTTTTTTGCAAGATTGCTTGCTTTGCAAAAATATAGCATCTGCAAATTTATTTCTTGTATACCATCACTAGGAGCCTGCTAATAATCCAACAGTAAAATATTTGTTGAAAAGTTTAAAAATTGATTAGACATTTGCATTTTAGGCACGTATCTTATCAATTCATTTACTTTACTGTTGAAGAGTGCTGGAGCAAGGTACGTTCACATAGCATATAGAATAGGACTCATCTCTTAGTTGATTTACATCGCTTTGAGTGAATCTTGTTTGCATATATTGTACACTTGCATAAATTGACTTTAAGGGCACCACCCAATAAATAAGATAAGGTGGGAATTTAATCACCCTTCCTTAACCCAAAAACAACATTTCAAGCACTCACAATCCTAAGCTTTTAAATAAAAATTGATAAACGTTGGCCCCTAGGGACATTCAGACTTGATAAGAGATCAGCCGTAGTTGAAAATTTTTTTGATTCATACTCCAGTCAAATCAGTGTCTAAGGTTGGGGATTAAGAGATTAAGCCTCGAAGATACCGTGGTTTGGCGTAATTAAGGCCCATTGCTTACGCACGGATACCTCCCTCCGTATTTTGCCCCTACCTAGCTATTTAGCTGTGGTCTGACTCGAACAACAACCTTCTTCGGTTCATCGACCAGTTAGGAGTCGTCTAGGTCCAGGGATCTGATTGAGCTTGAACCTGCACACAAATACAGAATTTTAGAACTTTAAAATAGAGATGTGCAGGTGCTCAATTCTACCGCGATAGCAAGTGGCTATGCGGGTCGTGATCCACAAGGAGGGACTAGCGATGGAAGCTTTTTTAGTAAGTTTTCTTTTAAGATACAAATTATGGTTAAAGTTCTTCTTTAGTTATTTAAAAGAAAAAAGAAGAATTTGAGTTAAAGTTAAATTAGGAAGGAAGTGGTAGAATGAGAAGATGGAAAAAATAGAAGTGATATGTACAAAGAAAATGAAAGAGTGAAAGAGACTTGGGTGATTATGGTGTTGGTGATCTACACTAAAAGTTACAAGAAAAGAAAGAAAAACTAAAACCTAAAAAACATACTTACCTCTTCGGCACCTGCTTACCTTTTACCCGTATCGACGATTTACCTTTACTTGAAGGCGAGTGAAGCATGGCAGATGAGATCTTCCCCATTCCCGATTTACACTATGAAATGAAGGGGCGAGCTATACTACCATAGAAATAGATGTCCATCACCATAATCCATCAACGGTACTTGTAAGGAGAAGGCAACTTTGAGGCTACCAGTTTCATTTGGATCCACAAACACAAAAGAGAAAAGCGAACAAAAATAAGAGTAGAAAAGAAAAGGAAATCTCGATTCGATTTAAATAACAATGGAAGAAAAGATTACTTACACTGGTATCACCTTCAGTACAAGCTTGCTCTCATTCCTCCATGAAAGTATCCTCTCATCTCAGTTACATAAATAAAACAAAAATTACATGAAAGAAAATAAAAACCTAAGTTACAAACTACAAATTATTCTAAGTTCTATTCTCTGCCTGGTCGTCTCTCCTCTTGCCTTTGAGATTGCAGGTATTTATAGAAGAAATGCAGAGGTTAGAGGAGTATGAAGATAGGGAAAGCTTGCTATTTTTGAATTAGAATCCTCTCCTTATCTCCAAACTTGATTTGATGTGGATATTCAGTTCTGATCTGTAGTTTGTTGGCATGTTGATTGCTTAATGTCACTTATCAAATGATAGAATTAGAAATAGTGATCAACATAAGACTTATAGCCCTGTAAGTCTGCTTTCTGGATCATCTTGAATCATCAGATTTGAGATTCTATAGCGAAAGTTATGATTCACATACAAGCTTGCTCTTATTCCTCCATGAAAGTATCCTCTCATCTCAGTTACATAAATAAAACAAAAATTACATGAAAGAAAATAAAAACCTAAGTTACAAACTACAAATTATTCTAAGTTCTATTCTCTGCCTGGTCGTCTCTCCTCTTGCATTTGAGATTGCAAGTATTTATAGAAGAAATGCAGAGGTTAGAGGAGTATGAAGATAGGGAAAGCTGGCTATTTTTGAATTAGAATCCTCTCCTTATCTCCAAACTTGATTTGATGTGGATATTCAGTTCTGATCTGTAGTTTGTTGGCATATTGATTGCTGAATATCACTTATCAAATGATAGAATTAGAAATAGTGATCAACATAATACTTATAGCCCTGTAAGTCTGCTTTCTGGATCATCTTGAATCATCAGATTTGAGATTCTATAGCGAAAGTTATGATTCACATACTAAAATATATCCAGTCAGAATCTGAGTCAAACTTGCTTCATCTCATCCGTTAATTTTTTTCTCTATCCATTTATCTCTCTATATTTGATATTATCCTCAGTTGATCTTTAGCTAACAAAAATGAATTTATAGAAATTTGAATTTTATCGGTTTCCATTTGGTGTTATCTTTTTAATTTGCTCTGATCTTCACTGAACATTTGCCTCAATTCTTGATTTGTTCTAACTAGATTTGGGATCATCCTCAGCTAACCAAATAGATCCAGTTAAATCTGATTTTAACTAGTATTTATTTGGTTTAATCCTCTTTCTCTTCATTATTATCTTCTGCAAAATAAATATTTAAGACAAGAAAATTAGCAGATTTATTGCATGATAAATGTAGGAGTGTAATAAAAAGAATGCAAAATATGTGTACGATCACACCCCCGCACCTATCTTTTGCTCGTCCTCGAGCAAAACAACAAAACTAAATCAAAGTTTATTAGACCACTTTCGCAGGTCACATGATTGCACTGAGCTTGTGCAACAAGCCGTTAAACCTCTTGGTTTCTCCTAGATGACGAGTTTTGTCTCGTGAGGGTTTTCAGTAGATTACACCCACAAAATCTGTAAAGAAAGAGAAAAATGTTAGTATTTTGAAAGCACATTTTGAAAGAAAATATTTGAAATATTATTGTAAGTTTTAAGTAATCTATAAATTATAGGAAAACTTAATTTTTCATTCCTAAACTTAGTCTCTATTCAAAAATTTGTTGTCCATCAAAGTAAGGAGTCAAATTGTACTTCTCATCTAGTCTATTACTTTACCCTAAGTCATATGCACCTTGTGACCGTGAAGTTTCGACTAAGGGTTTTTTAACTCTAACTCTTATGCCTTATTTATTTATATATATATATTTTTTAGTGGTATTATTCCTTAGTTCTATTAGGCTTTCTAATCTGCCCATGTAACGTGCCTTTAATCGATGACTCTCAAACCAAACGGTCTTAGGGCATTGGGTGAGAAAACACCCCAAGGACTTAAGGACTCGAGCAAACAAGGCCACAAAACTAAGAATTTTATTATATGAACCACTTTTAGGCGTCAATACTTATGCTTTATTAGGCACAAATACCCAGCTTAATCAGAGGATTTATATATATATATATATATTTTCTCAAACTTATCTAATCATCTTCACATAAATACTAAGGCCAGCTTAGGCCAAAGCACCTAGCTAATCAATAATTAGATTTGTTTATCTTTTATATTTTTTCTTTTTCTTTTTCTTTTTTTTATTTTTTCATAAGGCATAAGAATCTTTGTTTTTGAACCCTAAGTGTGCAAGTGTATGAAGTGTGCATATTTCATTAAGGTAAAAATCAAGATTAAATTACTTTGACAAATTATCTTCCTAACCCTAAAAATCAAACAAATAATCTTATTTTGACCAAGTATAAGAAATCCTAATTTTGATTTTCCTATTCCTTAAAATTGACTCAATTTCTTACAAAAAAATATGTCAAAATATTGTTTCTACTTTCAAAAAGTTTTTAAAAGTAAAGAAAATGTTAAATATTTTTAATAAAAAGAAAAACCTAAGTTATGTTAGAACCTCCTCCGCACCTATCTCATGCATTGTCCTCAATGTATGAATTAATGCATAGATGCATGAAAAAGAAGAAAGGGAAGGAAATATTACCTTAAGGTGGTGGTTCTGGTGGTGGTCTGATTGGTCCACGAAATACGGCCCAATCGACTTTTCATGGAGTTCGGAGGAACCTACCAGAAATTTCTCTAATATAACCCACTAAAATGATATATACATGATTGATTTTTATTAAATATTTGACCCCATCTAATTTCCATATTCCATAATTAATTTCAGAGTCAATTTTGTCAACCGCCTTGTCCCAAAATGGAGTGTGAAAAGATAGAATGATTGACTTAGACTTAGAAAGTACGGGAACTAATACCGACTCAAGAAAGTGACTTAAGTCAAGTAAAGGTTCAGCAGTCGAGATTGGTTCGGGTAGTGGGTCCAAATCAAGAGTTGAAACTCAAGTCCACATTCACTTTCCCACAACGGAATGTGACTTAATTTGGTGATTCAAGTTCAAAAATGACAGGTGTGGGAATCAAAACTGACTCTAAAATATTACTCAAATCGGGTAACAAAACAGGAGTCAATATTGATTCGGGAATTTGAACTGGATCACAAATTTGAGAATCTAGGTCACATTTCTCATTGAGTTCAATTTCATAAAAAGAGAACTTGCCAATTTGTCAATGGGACTTTTAAAAGTATGAAATTGGTCAAGTTCAATAAAATGATCATCAAAGATGGGCGATTCAATTTTATTATGAATTGACACAGGATCTAATGTTGACTCGGGAAAAAGATTGAAATCAAGTGAAGTCACCGGAGTCATTATTGAATCAGGAAGTAGAATTGAATACTAAGTTGAGGTTCAGGATCATATTCATTCTCAAGTTCTATTTCTGGAAAGGATAACTTGCCAAACTGTCAATATCATTTTCAAAATTTAGAGTTTGAGCAAGTTCAAATGATTGTGCTGAAATAGAACTTTGTTTTCCAAAACAACATGACTCTTCAGCTCTAACAAAATGGTTAACGACATCAGAATTGGCCAAACGGTGAGAACATAGAGTTTGGACCATCATATCTATGTCATGATTTTGAGCGTTTTGAGCCTAAGTCATGGCTTCAAGCATCTTTTCATAGTTGATTGGTTCATCGTTTTGTTGAAAAGATGATGTGTTATTTTAGAATTGGTGGTGAAATTGTGAGTCCATTAGATTTTGTGATTGTTGTTTGGACTCACACATACTCATTTCCAAAATTGATGGTTTTCTATTTTGGTCTGGTAGAACTGAGTATGAATCTTGAAAATATTATAGACAAGGTGGATAAGGAGGACAAGTTGGTTGAAAATTAGACTCGGGGGAGGTGAATTCCTACTGACTCTGTGAAGAGTTGAAATTATTCTAGAAATTATGGTTATAAGATTGGGGGCATGGGTTATATTGATTTGGAGACCAATCCGGTACACTAGGTTGGTTAAAGTTATGATATGCCGGGTTGGTAATATCCAGAAAAGAGGTTGATGTGTAATATGGATTACCATTAAAATTGGAAAAATTATTGTTATAAGCCATATCACACAATAAAACACAAACAAAGAAAAAAAAACAAACAACTAAGCAAACAAAAAGGAAAAAAATTCTAACCTAAGTTAGGGTAAACTTTTGACCTAGATGACTCCTAACTGGTTAGACTGTCCATAGGAGGTATAATGCAGACTTTGACCACAAGCTAATCAGCCAGGTCAGGGAAAGATTGGTGGGAGGTTATCTATCAAAGACGTTCCTTAATTAAGTAACCACCAACCTTCGAGCTTTCGGCCCTTAATCCCCTTCCTAAACACTGATTTGGCAGGAGTCAAATTCCAACACCTTTCCCCCTTAGGATAATCTCCTAATTGAGTTCGAGATGTCCCTAGGGCCAACGTCTACTCATTTTTAGTTAGGCTTGGGTTAGTGAGTGAGGAGATTGTTTATGGGCTAAGCGAGGGTAATGACTTTCCCACCTTTTCTTATTTATAGGACAAGCCCTTAGATCAATTTAGTGCAGTGTACAAGAAAAGCAACAATTAAGCAATGTAAACAATCCAAAAGTGTTCTTATACTAGATGTTATGCATACGTACCTTTGCTCCAGCACTCTTCAACAGTAAATAGAAAATGTAATGAAATAGACACGTGCCTAAATGCAAAGTCTAAATCATTTTTTAGAATTTACAATTATCATTTTACTGTTGAGGTTAGAAAGTAAATACAGTAAGACAAATAAGAAAATAAATGCTACAGATATTTAAACTACGCAATTCAGCCAACCTACAGAAAATACAGGTTAGTAGTTCACTCAGTTTGCCACAGAACTGTAGCAAATCTGAGGGCTTTTTGGCTCTGCTTTCTTGAGCAGAGTCCAAGGCCACTTATGTGTCCACTGCAGCAAGAATTCATTATTGTTAAATCTGTACAAAAAAAACAAAGAAGAACATTAACCAAAAATGTAAACTTTAATGAGAATTACTTACCGTCCCTCCCCGGCAACGGTGCTAAAATTTGATTGAGCTTGAACCTGCACACAAATACAGAATTTCAGAACTTTAAAATAGAGATGTGCAGGTGCTCAATTCTACCGCGATAGCAAGTGGCTATGCGGGTCGTGATCCACAAGGAGGGACTAGCGATGGAAGCTTTTTTAGTAAGTTTTCTTTTAAGATACAAATTATGGTTAAAGTTCTTCTTTAGTTCTTCAAAAGAAAAAAGGAAAATTTGAGTTAAAGTTAAATTAGGAAGGAAGTGGTAGAATGAGAAGATGGAAAAAATAGAAGTGATATGTACAAAGAAAATGAAAGAGTGAAAGAGATTTGGGTGATTATGGTGTTGGTGATCTACACTAAAAGTTACAAGAAAAGAAAGAAAAACTAAAACCTAAAAAACATACTTACCTCTTCGCACCTGCTTACCTTTTACCCGTATCAACGATTTACCTTCACTTGAAGGCGAGTGAAGCATGGCAGATGAGATCTTCCCCATTCCCGATTTACACTATGAAATGAAGGGGCGAGCTATACTTGTTGGCCCAAAGGCCTTCCACTCTAGTTTTGATGATGATTAACTCATGTAGTTATGTGTACTAATAATCTTGCAATGTTTAAGTTTCAGATATTTAACAAGATATTAGTTGGTGAAAGCTTCCACACATCTTTCACATGTTGATTCAAGAGCCCGAGCGTCAAAGATCATATATAGCACTTGCTCGGCGAATCAAGGAGTTTTGGATCAAGCCGACTTGGAGATTGCGCTCTACAAGAAGACTTGGAGATTGCGCTCTACAAGAAGACTTAGGTATCCATAGTTTAGTTTTGTGTTTAGATCCTAATTGTAAAGATTAGTATAGTATGATAAGCTCAAGTTCACAATACACACACGTTTCATGTTTTGAATATTGGTTTTCGGTTTTTGGTTTAACCGATCTTGGTTTACATGAATAGAGTTTATATTAAAACAAGTTTACATGGTTTAATGTATATTAGATTTGTTCTATATACATGCATGCTTCAACTATTTAAAGAAACTTAGTTTGATATTCTATTTCATGTGTTTTATGTTTTGGTATTTCTATCAAAACATATATTTTGGTATTAATGACAAAAACTATGATATGTATATGTTTCATGAATTTCTATCAATACGCATCATGCTTCAAAAGTGTTTAAATATCATGTTTTTATATTTGGATGAGTTTTTAGACAAAACGTATTTTCTATTCCAAGTTATAGAAAATACAAGTTTTGGTTTCTGATAAAAATGACAAGGTACAAAAATAGTTCACATTGATTGATATTTGAGTCAAAACTGTTATCACATGTTTATATATCAATGCAAAATGTTAAAACTATTTTTGGGGATTTTTACAAGATTTAAAAGGATTTATTACAATATTTTTACCCCTGTTTTTCTGGGCTATTTGCTGTCTGCCAGGCGTGGTCGGTCGACCGAACGGTCGACCGAACCTGTAGCCGGTCGACCGTCCGAGTCGACCGACGTGCACGGGGACGTGCACGCTGGCTACTCTTGTAGCCGGTCGACCGAGCGGTCGACCGACTGAGAGCAGACTTACTCTCTGTTAGTTTGGGTCGACCGGGCGGTCGACCGGGTATTACAACGTTCAAAAATTCGAACGTTGGGCGGTCGACCGACCGGTCGACCGACAGGGCAAAACTGGCAAAAATAGCTGCCAACGGCTAGTTTCCAATTTTGCCTATAAATACCCCATTTGCAAGAGTTTTTCTCTAAGATTTTTGTGCGAATTTTTTCATACTCTCTGGTGTTTTTGCTGCAATTAAAAAAAGTTTTTGAACTTGAATTGAACAATCTTTTTGGTGTTTTTGCTAGGGTTTGGAAAATCAAAGAAGAGGGTTTTTGGGAAAAGCTTTTGATTGAATTTCACCATCTTGATTTCTATTGATTTCCCAAGGATTTTTCTTTGTGATTCTGATTTTCAAATCCCTTGGTTTTCTCCACACTTGAGCTAAAATCTACTATCTTCTCTATAGGATTTTGTGTGGGAAAAAGAGATTGTTTTGTGGTTGTTGTTTGAAACCACTAAGTTGTAAACCCAATTCTTGCTTTGTGCCATTTCCCTCATTGTGTTGAGGAGGTTGTGCAACTTGGGTTGTGAGGTGTTTTGTGTAAGTTTGGTGCTAATCCCTCAAGTTGTGAGGTGATTGTTTGTTGGATTGGAGGAGTGCCTCAAGGAGGAGGTTGTGTTTGTAAGGAAGGGAGTTGGGAACTCCTTGTAATTGTGATTGCCCCAAATCCTCGGTGGAGGTTCCCTTTGTGGGAGTCCTTTGTGGACAAGCTAGTGGATTGAAAATCCTTCGTGTGTTGAAGGCGGGGATGTAGAGCTGGGTGCTCGAACCTCGGAACATATCTCTTTGTTTGCGCTTGATCCATTGACTCTTGCTCTCTCTCTTTACTTTGTGCAAATTGTTATATCTTGTACTTACTTGTGTGTGCATCATTATAGTAATTGCAATTAGTTTTTAAATTCCGCATTAAGTTCACTAGATTAGCATCGTCACCTATTCACCCCCCCTCTAGGTGACTTTTCAATTGGTATCAGAGCTAGTGCTCCTGATATTTAGGTTTAACCACCTAGGAGTCAAGATCTTGGTTTGCTAATCTTCATTTGCATTATCATTTGCACTCATACTAGTTTGCACTCATGGCTAGCCCTCCTATGTTTGACCATTTTAGACTTGATGCTTGGAAGGTGGACATGACTAGGCATTTAAAAACTCTAGGTCATCTAGTTTATCAAGCCATCACTATAGAAACCCTCCCTAATAGTAGCAAGCATAAGAAGGCCAATGCACTTGCACTTAAAACACTTAGAGCATCTTTTGATAATAATCTTTTACTTGTTTTTGATAGTTTTGATTCGGCTTTTGCAGTTTGGAGCGTCTTGACATCTCCGGAGCTTCCAAGGATCATTAACAATATGAGGAGATCTATGAGAGATGTATCCGAAGAGCCTTGTTTTATGGCATATGGGAATGACTCCCATGAGGTACAATCGGACTCTCAAATAGATGATAGCTCTAGTTCATATTGCCATGGTTGTTTTGAGGTTCAAAATTTGAATGTTGACCTTGCTTCTAAACTTGAAAATTTTATGGAAAAACATGAGATTTTGAAAAAGAAACATTTTGACTTAAAAGAAGAATTAAAGGATTTATGTTCAACTTTTGAATCGGTTTTGCAAGAGAAAGAAGAGATTATTAGTGAACGTGACTTACTTGAATCTCAACTTGAAATTGCTTTAAAAGAAATTGAAGTTTTGAAAAACAAAAATGATTGTGATGATGTTGTAGAACACAATGAAGTTTTGTCTTCTAGATTGGATCTTGTTTTTAAAGAAAATCTTTCTTTGAAAAATAAAATTGATTCAATTACAAAAGAATTGGATTTGGTTTTGATTAAAAATAAATCTTTATAAAATGAGATTGATATTCATGTTTGTCATGCTAGTGTAGCTTCTTGTTCTAGTACACCTATTGTATACTCCACTTTATCTTCTAGCATTGAAAATGATATTAATAATTTGAAGAAAAGTGTTGAATGTTTGGGCTCCACTTTGAGCCATTGTGCCATGAACCACACTCGTTTGGAATCCTTGATTCGCAAGAAATAAGTTCCAACTATGCATGCACACCCAACATGGCATACACATGCCCATCACGGACACAATCATAACATGTATGCTCATGTGTACACTTGTACACATTGTGGTCGAAAAGGCCACCTTGCTAGATTTTGCTATGATAGATTACATATTGAAAATTTAGCAACTAATCTTGTTTGGGTTAGGAGAGATACTAACCCCCGTGGACCCACAAGAAAATGGGTACCAAGATCCACCTCTTTGATGTTTGATGTAGGTGGAGGCTCTCGCATAACGTGAGAGTGTTGGTGCCTTGAGGTGGATGCATTCTAAGCAAAAAGGAGAACCATTTGGATGCTTCACTCTCAAGGAGATTTGGTGGGAGGACCACCTTGGTTTGGAGAACTAGAGATGCACCTTCATCGGTTTTGGTATCATTCTCTAACTCCCATTTTTAATTGCATGCTTTTCATGTTCATTTATTCATAGCATGTCTTGTTTTATTGTTCATTATGCTTATGTCATGTTGATTAGATTAGTGTTATACATGTTTAGTTCTTGGGACACCCATGCTTTATATGGATCTTATCTTTGTGTTCTCACCTTGTTTAGTACTATCATGTATGCCCTAGATCTAATGTACATGCATATACATAATGATCATATGGATGTCTATGATGTTTTGGATGACTCATGTTTTGATTAGTATGATATTTTTCATGTTTATTAGACTTATGCTTTACATGATTAATGGTTGAGACACCCATGTTTAGTATGGACCCATATTTTGTGTTCTCTTTATGTTTAGCTGTCATGTTAATCATAGATCTAATGCTCATGTCTTGTCATGCTAATCATATGGTTGACTATGACATTTTGTTTTAATAATTCGTGTTTTGATTATTTTGTTTATCATGTTGGATTATGATTCCCGTTTTATGCTTCATGTTTTGACTACTTGCTTGAATGATAATTTTCATTAAGACTAGAATTTATACTTGTACAACGAGTGAGCTACAAATAGACCTTTATATATGTTTGTGCTTGAACGCTCATTTGTATTCACTTGATGTACTAGTATAGTCTAGTTTTGATGATTCTTGCATTTGACTTGTATTCACTATTTTACATGTTTTGTTTTAACTTCATGTATATGTACATCTTGTCCAAACTATCATCTATACATATACATCCTTGAGCCACGTGCCTTCATGCATATAATTTGTGGACTCATTGTGTTTAGGATATGTATGTATACTTTAGTTTGTACATGACATACATATGCCTTGAAGTTTAAATCGTTTGGATGAATTTCATGTTTTCTAAGTGATTTCACATTTATGATGAATTTCATTTTTTTTTAAAAAAATGATTTCAATTGGTGATTTCACAATGAATTTCATATGAGCTTGATTGTCCATTTTCATGTTGATATGTTTCTCACAACACTTGTACACTCACCCTATTTAATATTTTCTCATGACTTAGTTTTCATGAGTACAAATTGTGCTATATGGATTTTTGAGTGTTTTAGTGCCATGTGGTTTACATGTGTCTTCATGAAAAATATTTTTTATTCCTTATTTGAAGGATCTCGTACTAGTTGATTCATATAACTAGTTGTGTTATTCTTCATTTGGTAGTGTTTTTCAAACGTACTCTACTTTCAAATCTATTTTTGAAAACCCCTACCTTCTATGGGCGGTTGGATGGGAGATCATGTTCATGTATGCTTTATGTTGAAAATCATTTAAAACTTGAATCATGAAATGGGTGGTAGTTGATATGAGTCATACACTTGATCTTATTGTTGTTTCAATTGGTATCATTGAATTCTTTCAATTGGTATCAATCTTAACATCCTTTTGTATACTCATATATGTTTTGTTTTATATATGTATGCTTACACTTCATATAGTATCAATTTCAATTGGGATCTATTTCTTACATACATATATAGATGATTTATTTGTGCTTCAAGATATCACAAATTCTGGTTATGTTAAACTTGAGTTTTTCAATTGATATCCATATACAAGCTTTATCATAATTTTAAGATTGCTAAACTTGAATTTTTAATAAATATCATGTTTCAATTGATTTAATTTTCAATTGGTATCTTTTATTTCAAGCCTATGCATATTTTCCTTTGGTATTTCATAAAGGGGGAGAAAACTCGTATTTTATATTTCAATTGGTATTTGGGTTACCATTATTTTTGTTTTCCACTCCCTAACTTTATGATGAAAAACAATTACACATCAATATTAAAGTAATTGGTATCATATGCTTACAATGAAAAATATCTTCTTTTGGTATCAAGATGCTATTTGTTTCCTTAAATTTGGTATCATTTTTTATTGGTATCAAGTTTACATTACATGTTTTCATTTTGATATAAAATGTTATGTTGTTTCAATGCCTTGTTTTATTTCATATAGGATTTGGCATTTCTCAAAGTTTGTTATTTTCAATTGATATCACAATGGACTTCATTGACACATGTTTTAAATTGGTATCATATTGACTTTGGTTTTACCCCTTGGAATAATTTATTGCTTCTTTATTTTTGAACATTTAGGGGAGAAGAATTTGTTTTCATTATGTTTGTTTTTACCCCTTTGTTGATGATTGACAAAAAGGGGGAGAAGAATTTGTAGTTTATATGCATGGTTGATTTATGCATATGTTTTGGTTGGTTTTCAGTTGTTTCAATTAGTAATAATATGTTAGTTTCAATATGATTAGTTATTGGTATCAAGAGCAAGAACATGTTTTAGTAATGTCTTGTTGCAAATGTTTTGTTTAATTTTCAATTTGGTATCAAGAGCAAGAGCATGTTTTGATAATGTTTTGTTGTATTAGTATTGTTTTATTGGTATCAAGAGCATGTTTTGATATTGTTTTAAACATATATAAACATGTTTAAGAACATTCATTGCATATCTTATATGTTTTATTGTTATGCATGAGTTAAGGGGGAGCTTCTTTGAAGCTTTACTTTAATCCATGCATATATAACTCCATGAGTTTTGTCATCATCAAAAAGGGGGAGATTGTTGGCCCAAAGGCCTTCCACTCTAGTTTTGATGATGATTAACTCATGTAGTTATGTGTACTAATAATCTTGCAATGTTTAAGTTTCAGATATTTAACAAGATATTAGTTGGTGAAAGTTTTCACACATCTTTCACATGTTGATTCAAGAGCCCGAGCGTCAAAGATCATATATAGCACTTGCTCGGCGAATCAAGGAGTTTTAGATCAAGCCGACTTGGAGATTGCGCTCTACAAGAAGACTTGGAGATTGCGCTCTACAAGAAGACTTAGGTATCCATAGTTTAGTTTTGTGTTTAGATCCTAATTGTAAAGATTAGTATAGTATGATAAGCTCAAGTTTACAATACACACACGTTTCATGTTTTGAATATTGGTTTTCGGTTTTTGGTTTAACCGATCTTGGTTTACATGAATAGAGTTTATATCAAAACAAGTTTACATGGTTTAATGTATATTAGATTTGTTCTATATACATGCATGCTTCAACTATTTAAAGAAACTTAGTTTGATATTCTATTTCATGTGTTTTATGTTTTGGTATTTCTATCAAAACATATATTTTGGTATTAATGACAAAAACTATGATATGTATATGTTTCATGAATTTCTATCAATATGCATCATGCTTCAAAAGTGTTTAAATATCATGTTTTTATATTTGGATGAGTTTTTAGACAAAACGTATTTTCTATTCCAAGTTATAGAAAATACAAGTTTTGATTTCTGGTAAAAATGACAAGGTACAAAAATAGTTCACATTGATTGATATTTGAGTCAAAACTGTTATCACATGTTTATATATCAATGCAAAATGTTAAAACTATTTTGGGGATTTTTACAAGATTTAAAAGGATTTATTACAATATTTTTACCCCTGTTTTTCTGGGCTATTTGCTGTCTGCCAGGCGTGGTCGATCGACCGAACGGTCGACCGAACCTGTAGCCGGTCGACCGTCCGAGTCGACCGACGTGCACGGGGACGTGCACGCTGGCTACTCTTGTAGCCGGTCGACCGAGCGGTCGACCGACTGAGAGCAGACTTGCTCTCTGTTAGTTTGGGTCGACCGGGCGGTCGACCGGGTATTACAACGTTCAAAAATTTGAACATTGGGCGGTCGACCGATCGGTCGACCGACAGGGCAAAACTGGCAAAAATAGCTGCCAACGGCTAGTTTCCAATTTTGCCTATAAATACCCCATTTGCAAGAGTTTTTCTCTAAGATTTTTTGTGCGAATTTTTTCATACTCTCTGGTGTTTTTGCTGCAATTAAAAGAAGTTTTTGAACTTGAATTGAACAATCTTTTGGTGTTTTTGCTAGGGTTTGGAAAATCAAAGAAGAGGGTTTTTGGGAAAAGCTTTTGATTGAACTTCACCATCTTGATTTCTATTGATTTCCCAAGGATTTTTCTTTGTGATTCTGATTTTCAAATCCCTTGGTTTTCTCCACACTTGAGCTAAAATCTACTATCTTCTCTATAGGATTTTGTGTGGGAAAAAGAGATTGTTTTGTGGTTGTTGTTTGAAACCACTAAGTTGTAAATCCAATTCTTGCTTTGTGCCATTTCCCTCATTGTGTTGAGGAGGTTGTGCAACTTGGGTTGTGAGGTGTTTTGTGTAAGCTTGGAGCTAATCCCTCAAGTTGTGAGGTGATTGTTTGTTGGATTGGAGGAGTGCCTCAAGGAGGAGGTTGTGTTTGTAAGGAAGGGAGTTGGGAACTCCTTGTAATTGTGATTGCCCCAAATCCTCGGTGGAGGTTCCCTTTGTGGGAGTCCTTTGTGGACAAGCTAGTGGATTGAAAATCCTTCGTGTGTCAAAGGCGGGGATGTAGAGCTGGGTGCTCGAACCTCGGAACATATCTCTTTGTTTGCGCTTGATCCATTGACTCTTGCTCTCTCTCTTTACTTTGTGCAAATTGTTATATCTTGTACTTGCTTGTGTGTGCATCATTATAGTAATTGCAATTAGTTTTTAAATTCCGCATTAAGTTCACTAGATTAGCATCGTCACCTATTCACCCCCCTCTAGGTGACTTTTCAATACTACCATAGAAATGGATGTCCATCACCATAAGCCATCAACGGCACTTGCAAGGAGAAAGCAACTTCGAGGCTACCAGTTTCATTTGGATCTACAAACACAAAAGAGAGAAGCGAATAAAAATAAGAGTAGAAAAGAAAAGGAAACCTCGATTCGATTTAAATAACAATGGAAGAAAAGATTACTTACACTGGTATCACCTTCAGTACATGCTTGCTTTCATTCCTCCATAAAAGTATCCTCTCCTCTCAGTTACATAAATAAAACAAAAATTATATGAAAGAAAATAAAAACCTAAGTTACAAACTACAAATTATTCTAAGTTCTATTCTCTGCCTGGTCGTCTCTCCTCTTGCCTTTGAGATTGTAGGTATTTATAAAAGAAATGCAGAGTTTAGAGGAGTATGAAGATAGGGAAAGCTTGCTATTTTTGAATTAGAATCCTCTCCTTATCTTCAAACTTGATTTGATGTGGATATTCAGTTCTGATCTATAGTTTGTTGGCATGTTGATTGCTGAATATCACTTATCAAATGATAGAATTAGAAATAGTGATCAACATAAGAGTTGTATCCCTGTAAGTCTGCTTTCTGGATCATCTTGAATCATCTGATATGAGATTCTATAGCAAAAGTTATGATTCAAATACTAAAATGTATCGAGTCAGAATCTGAATCAAACTTGCTTCATCTCATCTGTTGATCTTCTTTCTATCCATTTATCTCTCTGTATTTGATATTATCCTCAGTTGATCTTTAGCTAACAAAAATGAATTTATAGAAATTTAAATTTTATCGGTTTTCATTTGGTGTTATCTTTTTGATTTGCTCTGATCTTCACTGAACATTTGCCCTAATCCTTGATTTGTTCTAACTAGATCTGGGATCATCCTCAGCTAACCAAATAGATCCAATTAAATCTAATTTTAACTGGTATTTATTTAGTTTAATCCTCTTTCTCTTCATTATTATCTTCTGCAAAATAAATATTTAAGACAAGGAAATTAGCAGATTTATTACACGATAAATGTAGGAGTGTAATGAAAAGAATGCAAAATATGTGTAGATCAGGATCCTAGATAGCTTGTGATTATTTTTCTTTATTTTTGTTTGTTATTTTCCCTTTTTTCGCTTATTTTGCTTGGTGAACGTTGTCTGTGATTGTGCATGAAAGAGTGGTATCGGGAACTAATTTCATCAAGACTTGTTAGGACTTCTACACTTGCACCACTTTCTGACACAATCCTAATCATGGCAAACCCTACTTCTCTCCAAGACAAGTTCTACCTAATTCGCACTTCACTTCCTTCATGCATTCTTCTACCTGAGGCAAATGGAAACAATTTTAAGCTTAAGCCTCAGTTCATTAACACACTCCCTAGGTTTCATAGCCTAGAATCCAAGGACGCGTATTTCTTCATTCGTGAGTCTGAAAAAGTGTGTTTGTTGATGAGAGTTCTCCAACTGGGGAAAGACGTTGTTAGATTGAGGTTCATTCCCTTCGCACTTAAGGACATAGCCAAGAAGTGGCTATATAATCTGCCTGCTAGTTCTATCTCGTCATGGGATGATTTTGTCAATGTCTTTCTTAAGAAGTTCTATCCGATTCATAAAACGGCCCTCATCAGAAAAAAAAAAAAACATAATGCAGTTTAAGCAAGAAACAAGTGAACCATTTTGGAAGTATTTTGAACGGTTTAAGGATCTACTAGCCCAATGTCCTCATCACGGAATAGAGAAGTGGCGGCAGTGCCAAATTCTCTATAATGGACTAGACTACAAAACGAAGACACTCCTTGAGACTATGTGTCAAAGGGAATTTTTGAAGAAAGATGAGAACCAGGGTTGGGACCTCTTTGAACCTTTAGCAGAAAAAATCATTCAGTAGGAGTCTTGCCCCGAAAAAACTAACCCGACCACTTTCATAACCGGTACACATTCAATTGAATCCTCTATAGCTGCCGAGGCAAAAATAACACAATTAATGAGGAGGTTAGAACTGCTAGAGGTTAGAGAATCCAATACAGTATATCAGGTAAACCCAACACCAGTGATCAATCCAGGTTGTACCTACTGCCATACCCTCAACCACCTGTTTGAGGAGTGTCCCGTCTACCAAGCTCAAATGTATCCTGAAAATATGAATGCAGCATATGCCAGACCTAACTACAATCCATACTCCAAAACATTCAACCCGGGATGGAGGAACCATCCAAAATTCTCATGGAGTCAGTCTGGTCATGAGCAACCAAGACAACAATTCCCACACCAATACCCTGCTCAGTCTCATCAACCCAGTTTCCACCAAAGTCAACCAAACTTTCAAACCAATTACCAACATAACTTCCAGCCCACATGTCAGCAACAACAACAACAGAATCATTCAGATAAAAAATTGTCAGATTTGGAAAGAATGGTTGAAACCTTGTCCAAAATCCAGGCCTCAATGATGAACAACCACCATCAAGCTATCAATAAGTTAGAGGTTCAAATAGGTCAGCTGGCTAACTCATTAAATGAAAGACAAAAGGGAACACTATCAAGTCAGCCATTGACAAATCCTAAGAACCCCTTTCCTATTCATAAAGCTGAAGACATAGGTCCAAGTCAATGCAACACTGTTCATATCCTGAGATCTAAAAAATAAATTGACAATAAGGTTTCTAGTCATCTTATTCCTAATAAATCAGTGCCAAATTCTCCTGTAATTATACCACCAACTCAAAATGATCCATCTTCAAGTTCACAACCGTCAACCTCCAAGTCCAATAATAAAGACAAAACAGATTATTAACCTTACAAGCCTATTGTACAATATCCTAATAGGCTAGCAAATAACAAGACTACTACTCAAATGGAGAAGATTAGGGAAATGTTCAAACAGGTTCAGATCAATGTGCCCCTTCTTGATGCCATACAACAAGTCCCATTATATGCAAAATTCTTAAAAGATATGTGCAGCAAGAAAAGAAAAACAAATGTTCCAAAGAAGATCTTCCTTGCATCAAACATAAGTGAGTTGCTCACCGGGCCCATTCTTGTGAAATACAAAAACCCTGGGAGTCCAACCATTTCCTGTATCATAGGACAGACCACAATAAACAGGGCTCTACTTGATCTAGGAGCCAGCATCATCTACTTCCCTTTTCTGTGTATCAGCAACTCAGGTTGGGCGACCTTTGTCCAACTAGAGTTACTATATAATTAGCTGACCGATCTGTAAAGATTCCCAAAGGGGAGATTACAGATGTTCTCATACAGGTAGGGGAATTCATTTACCCCATGGATTTCATCATTCTAGAGACACAACCCATACACAATCCGAAAGAACAGGCCCCTGTCATTCTAGGACGACCCTTCCTAGCCACCGCAAATGCAATAATAAACTGTAGGAACGGGTCGATGTGTCTGACTTTTAGAGATATAACGAAAGAGGTAAATATTTTTCACCTAGGAAAATAACCTTGAGACTTGGACGATCAGTCGTTTGAAGTAAACTTAATTGAAGGATTAACAAGTGAGCATGACAAGGAGATTGAATACGAGTCTGAAGGAGAATTCGAATTGGAGTCTGATGACTTCAATCTTGACCAAATAATCAAATCAACAGTGGAGTGGGCAACAAATGCAACCCCTATCCTCCCCCTACAAGAAGAACAACCATTAATAGATCACGTTCCCTATTCCGAGCTTAAAACTCTTCCTAATCATCTTAAGTACCAGTACTTGGGTGAAAAGGAAGCTTTTCCCGCAATAATAGCATCCCATCTTATGGAACAACAGGAAGAGTATCTTCTTGTGGTGTTGAGGGAAAATAGAGAAGCCATTGGTTAGACCATGGCTGACATGAAGGGGATCAGTTCATCCATTGTACAACACCAGATTCACTTAACGAAAGATGCGAAGGCAGAACGCGACCCACAGCATAGACTAAACCCAATCATACAAGAGGCTGTCCGAGCTGAAATTCTGAAGTTACTAGACAATGAGATTATTTATCCCATATCAAATAGTCAATGGGTTAGTCCCGTCCATGCTGTGCCAAAAAAGACAGGCTTTACCGTGGTAGAAAATGATAAGAAGGAATTAGTACAAACTGGTCTTCCAACGAAGATTCGAGTCTGTATTGATTACCGAAAATTGAACGCTGCCACATGTAAAGACCACTTCCCTCTTCCATTCATAGACCAAATGCTTGAGAGACTAGCTAGACATGAATATTATTGTTTCCTGGATGGATATTCAGGATATAATCAAATCCCTATCGCTCCCGAGGATTAAGACAAGACTACTTTCACCTGTCCCTTTGGAACATTTGCATACCGAAGAATGCTCTTCGGCTTATGTAATGCTCCCGCAAGGTTCCAACGTTGCATGCTTAGTCTCTTCTCTGACATAGTGGAAAGATTTTTGGAAATTTTCATGGATGACTTCTCAATATATGGCGATTCCTTTAACCAGTGTTGCATCATCTGATGCTGATTTTACAAAAATGCATAGAGAAAAACTTGACACTCAACTGGGAAAAGTGTCATTTTATGGTCAAGCACGGAATCATTCTGGGGCACAAAATTTCAAACAGAGGATTGAAGTTGATAGATCAAAAGTGGAAGTGATAGCAAAGCTCCCGGAGCGAAAATGCTTGAAAGACATTTGATCATTCTAGGGCACGCTGGCTTCTATAGAAGATTTATTAAGGAGTTTAGCAAAATTGCTAGACCTTTAATTAATCTCTTAGGAAAATATGTGCCCTTCAATTTTGATGAAAAATATCTACAAGCTTGGGAGGAGTTAAAGCAAAGACTTGTCTCAGTACCAGTAATCTTAGTGCCTGATTGGACTAGACCATTTGAAATTATGTGTGTCGCCTCGGATTATACCATAGGCACTATTCTAGGACAACGTCTTTATAACAGGCAACACGTAATTTATTATGCTAGTAGGACGCTCAACAAAGCCCAACTAAATTACACAACGACTGAAAAGGAATTTTTAGCAGTTGTGTTTGCGTTGGAGAAATTTCGCCAATACCTACTAGGGTCTAGGACAACGATTTTCACCAATCACTCCGCCCTAAGATACTTGATGCAAAAGAAGGATGCAAAAGCTAGACTGATCCGATGGATACTTCTTTTGCAAGAGTTTGACTTGGAGATCAAAGATAAAAAGGGCGTTGAGAATGTGGTGGCAGATCACCGTTCGAGAATTTCCAATGCACCAACTGAGACAATACCTATCAATGAAAACTTTCCTGACGAACACATCTTCACGATGTGTAAAGAGCCCTGGTATGCCGATATTGCAAACTACCTTGCTACTGGGCAAACACCTTCAAGTTGGTCAGGTCAGGACAAGCATCGCATTATGACACAAATATAGTTTTTCTTTTGGGATGAACCTTATTTATTCAAATATTGCCCTGACCAGATAATTAGAAGGTGTCTTCCTGAGGATGAACATCAGAGTGTTTTGATATTTTGTCACGAGTTAGCTTGTGGTGGACACTTTGGTCCACAAAATATTGCTGAGAAAGTCCTTCAGAGTGGGTTCTACTGGCCCACTCTCTTTAAGATGCCTATACTTTCTGTAAACTCTGTGCCAAATGTCAAATGACGGGTTGAATCACACGAAGAAACATGATGCCCCTTACATCGAACTTGGAGGTAGAAATTTTTGATTTATGGGGCATCGATTTCATGGGACCCTTTCCTATGTCTTACGACAACCAATTCATCTTGGTAGCTGTAGACTATGTTTCAAAATGGGTTGAAGCTGTTCCAACAAGAACAAATGACAACCAGGTTGTCATCAAATTCTTAAGGGAAAATATCATTTCGTGCTTCGGAGCCCCCCGTTCGATAATTAGTAACAACAGGAGTCATTTCTGCAACCGGGTTTTTGAAGCCCTAATGTGGAAATACTCTATTTCGCATAAATTGTTCATGGCTTATCACCCTCAAACAAACGGGTAAGTGAAAGTTACTAATAGACAGATAAAACTGATATTGGAGAAGACTGTAGGACAGAACCATAAGGACTGGTCCATCAAACTCGTTGATGCCTTATGGGCATATCGTGTTGGAACTTGCTTTTGATGATACATTTGTATCATTAGAGCTCTATCTCAAAGCCTATTCAAGAGTTCTACTACATGCTTAAGACTTCCCAAAGAGAGTGACTATGGATGTGTATTATAATATTTAATAGTATGTTAAAAGTCTTGAAACACACACACACACATATCATAGCATTATTAGTCAATTTATACCCTTTTGTAGTCGACTTATACATACTATAGTCGACTTGACAATTTCCCTTGTCGACTAACATTTGTCCTGAAATGATACCAACTCTCTGTTTCTGACCTGCACTCACTATTAGTCGACTTACTAGATTTCATAGTCGACTAATACTTGGCCTAGTCGACTAACCACTTAGTCTGGTCGACTAGTTTCAGTTTCCAGAAACTTGTCCTGTGTTTCAATCTTGACCTAGTCGACTTGGTCCCTTTTGTAGTCGACTAACCCAGTGTAAATTGCCTAACCTAGTCGACTAACTGATTGGTCACTAATGTTGCATATTTAATATCATATTTTCATACTTATTTTATAATAAAACTTTACATTGTCCTAATTAATTGCTTAATTTATTTGCAGGCCCATTCTTAAAGGAGATGAAGAGAAATGAGCCCAAAAGCCTACCAAAATTCTGAGTTAAATCAGAATAAATTCGCACTCAAGAAATCAGGACAAAATCAAGAGGTTGAAAACCGGTTGAGAAGAATCCTCTCAGAATCGATCAGTTAAAGCCAAGAATCCAAGGCCATTTCGTCAGAATCTGGGACTCAAACGAAGAAACCAACTCAAGATAAAAGCAGAGGGGAATACCTGGGCGACCCACCAACAGGGTGTGGCCAGGTGGCCATACCCTGGCCGCGAAAACGCGGCCCTAGCCGCGTTTCCGCGACATTGTTGGGGAGTTAGGGGAGCGTTTGCTCCCCCGTCCTCCCCGGGATCCTATAGATTGGGTTTTTGCCTATAAAAGGCCTGTACTTGCGCTGAAAATTGGACGCCAATGCAGAGTTAGGATTTAGACTAGTTTTTAAATTCTTAGTTTAGGTTTTTCTTTTCTTGTTATGTAAATTGTATGTAAGCTTAGGTTAGATGATGATTCATGTAAGTAAGAGAGAGAGGCATATGTTGAGAGTGACACCGATGTACCCTCCTCCTTTCTTTCATCGTTTCAAGCAATAAAAGGTAACATTTGTATGTTCTGCTTTACTTTCATTTTCTTTTGTTTTCGTCTTCCTCTTCTACTTTACCTCGTTGTTTTTTGTTGAGTTTACAAGTGAATTCCAAAGCACAAGTATAACGATGTTATGTGAGTGCCAACGATAGTTCATGAAGGCGTTCTCCTCCTCAAGACGTATCAATTCATGCTTGTGCTAGACTTGATGATATAATGCGAACGGGGACTGAGCTCGGGCTTATGATCTATACGTTGAACGCCTCCTAAACAAAGGTAGAACATGCAAAGGTTTTCAGGTAAGTCATCAATCAAAACTAGGTAAGTATTTCTTCACTCTTCTTTCTTTCTTTTCTTTTATTTCTTTAGTATAGATCACCACCTCCTCCAAATCATTCTTTTTCGACTCATATGTACATATTCACTTTCTTTTCACTTCCTTGTAAATAATCATTTGTACATAGTCGCTTTCGCCGTTTTCTGATTTTTTTTCCACCTTCTTCATCTCTCATTTTCTTTTAACCTTTAACATAACTCTCTTTTCTTATTTTCTTAACTAAAAACAGAGAAGAACTCTCGTTTGATTTTCACAAAGATTTCAATAAAGAACGTAAACGCTTCTATCGCAAAACCCTCCTTGTGGATCACGACCCGCATAGCCACTTGCTATCGCGGTAAGAATTGAGCACTTGCACATCTTCATCTTTAAGTTCTAAAATTCCGTATTTTTTGTGCAGGTTTAGCCTCAATCAAATTTTGGCGCCGTTGCCGGGGAGGGTAACATTGTTTTAATTGAAATCTGAATTTTTCTTGAAATTTTTTTTGAACTAAAACGAACTTTCTTCTCTGTTGCAGGTTATAGGGCAAGCAAAGCAGGAAATTAAAGTTGCAGTAACATATAAGTGGCCTTGGGCCTCTGCTCTAGAAAGCAGAGACCAAGTGCCCTCTGCTTTGCCACGGATCCGCGGCCAACGCCGCGAAAACGCGGCAAAAAGGAGTGGACTACTAACGTTCTTTTTGCAGGGCTGCTTGCTTTGCAAATTATAGTTTCTGCAACTTTACTTTTTCTTATATGCCATCACATAAGCCTGCTAATAATCAACAGTAAAACATTTGTTGAAAAGATAAAAAAATTGATTAGACGTTTGCATTTTAGGCACGTGTCTTTTCAATTCATTTATTTTTACTGTTGAAGAGTGCTGGAGTAAGGTACGTATGCATTGCATTTAGCATAGGACTCACTTCTTGGTTGATTTATATCGCTTTGATTGAATCTTATTTATTTTGTACACTTGCACAAACTGATCTTAAGGGCACCACCCATTAACAAGATAAGGTGGAGATTTAATCACCCTTCCTTAGCCCAAAAATCAGATTCCAAGCACTCACTAACCCAAGCCTAACTTAAAATGAGTAGACGTTGGCCCTAGGGACATCTCGGACTTAATTAGGAGATTATTCTAAGGGAGAAAGGTGTTGGAATTTGACTCTTGTCAAATCAGTGTCTAGGAAAGGGATTAAGGGCCGAAAGCCCGAAGGTTAGTGGTTATTTAATTAAGGAACGTCTTTGACGGAAAACCTCCCACCAACCTTGCCCTGACCTGGCTGATTAGCTTGTGGTCAAAGTCTGCATTGGACCTCCCGTGGACAGTCTAACCAGTTAGGAGTCGTCTAGGTCATAGGTCTACCCTAACTTAGGTTAGAATTTTTTTCTTTTTCTTTGTTTGTTTATTTGTTTGTTTTTCTTTCTTTTTGTTTGTATTCCATTGTGTGATATGGCTTATAATAATAATTTTTTCAACTTTAATAATAATCCATATTACATATCGAATTCTTTTTTGGATATTACCAACCCGGCATATCATAACTTTAACCAACCTAGTGTGCCGGATTGGTCTTATCCGAATGAATATAACCCATGCCCCCCATCGTATGACTATAATTTCCATAACGATTTCAACTCTTCACAGAGTCAATGAAGATTCACCTACCCCGAGCATAATTTTCAACCAACTTGTCCTCCTTCTCCACCTAGTCCACAATATTTTCAAGATTTATACTCAGTTCCACCCGTCCAAAATAGGAAACCATCAATTTTGGAAATGAGTATGCGTGAGTGCAAACACAAATCCCAAAATCTGATGGACTCACAATTTCACTACCACTTCCAAGACAATTCTTCATCTTTTCATCAAAACAATGAACCTATCAACTATGAAAAGATGTTTGAAGCCATGACTCAGGCTCAAAACACTCGTAATCGTGACATAGATATGATGGTCGAATCTCTACATTCTCACCGTTGGACCAGTTCTGATGTCACTAACCATTCTGTTAGAGCCGAAGAGTCCTGTAGTTTTGGAAATCAAGATTCCATTTCAGAACAACCATTTGAACTTGCCCAAACTCCAAATTTTGAAAAAGATATTGACAGTTTAGCAAGTTATCCTTTTCCTGAAATAGAACTTGAAAATTAATATGATCCTGAACCCCAACTGAGTGATTCAATTCTACTTCCTGATTCGATTATGACTCCGGTATCTTCACCTAATTTCGATCTTTTCCCGGAGTCAACATTGGATCCTGTACCAATTCATAATGAAATTAAATCACCCATCTTTGAGGATCATATTGAACTGGACCAATTATACAATTTTGAAAATCCTATTGACAAATTGGCAAGTTCTCAATTTTTTGATATTGAACTCAATGAGATATGTGACCTAGATTCTCAAATCTGTGATCCAGTTCAACTTTCTGAATCAATATTGACTCCTGTTTTGTTACCAAACGTGAGTAATATTTTAGAGTCAGTTTTGATTCCTCCACCTATCATTCCTGAACTGGAATCACCCATATTAGGTCACATCCCATTGTTAGAAAATACATGTGGACTTGAGTTTCAACTTCTTGACTTGGACCCGCTTCTTGAACCAATTTCGACTCCTGAACCTTTACTTGACTTAAGTCACCTTCCTGAGTCGGTATTAGTTCCTGTACTTCCTGAGTCCAAGTCAAACATTCTATCATTTCACACTCATTTCTGGGACGAGGTGGTTGACAAATTTGACTCCGAAATTTGTTATGGAATTTGGAAATTAGATGGGGTTAAATTTTTAATAAAAATTCTTCATGGATACACAATCTTAATGGGTTATATTAGAGATATTTCTGGTGGGTCCCTCCGAATCCCACGAAAAGTCGATTGGGCCGTGTTTCGTGGACCAATCAGACCACCACCGGAACCACCACATTAAGGTAACACTTTCCTTCCCTTTCTTCTTTTTCATGCATCTATGCATTAATTCATACATTGAGGACAATGCATGAGATAGGTGTGGGGGAGGGTCTAACATAGCTTAGGTTTTCTTTTTTATTAAAAACTTTTTGATAATAGAAATAATATTTTGACATATTTTTTGTAAGAAATTAAGTTAATTTTAAGGAATAGGAAAATCTAAATTCGGATTTCTTATACTTGGTCAAAATATGATTATTTGTTTGATTTTTAGGGTTAGGAAGAAAATTTGTCAAAATAATTTAGTCTTGATCTTTACCTTGATGAAATATGCACACTTCATACACTTACACACTTAGGGTTCAAAAACAAAGATTCTTATGCCTTATAAAAAACATATATATATATATATATATATATATATATATATATATATATATATATATATATATATATATATAAACAAATCTAATTATTGAATAGCTAGGTGCTTTGGCCTAAGAAAGACTTAGTATTTATGCAAAAGATGATTAGAAAAGTTTGAAAAAAAAGAATATATGAAAATCCTCTGATTAAGTTGGGTATTTGTGCCTAATAAAGCATAAGTATTCACGCCTAAAAGGGGTGCATATAATAAAATCCTTAGTTTTGTGGCCTTGTTTGCTCGAGTTCTTAAGTCCTTGGGGTGTTTTCTCACCCGGTGCCCTAAGACCGTTTGGTTTGGGAGTCATCGATTAAAGGCTCGTTACATGGGCAGATTAGAAAGCCTAATAAAACTAAGGAATAATACCACCAAAAAAAGTATATATAAATAAATAAGGTATAAGAGTTAGAGTTAATGAACCCTTAGTCAAAATTTTCACATTCACAAGGTGCATATGACTTAGGGTAAAGTAATAGACTAGATGAGAAGTACAATTTGACTCCTTACTTTGATTGATAACAAATTTTTGAATAGAGACTAAGTTTAGGAATGAAAAATTCGGTTTTCCTATAACTTATAGATTGCTTAAATCTTACAATTATATTTCAAATATTTTTCTCTTTCAAAATGCTTTTCGAAAATACTAACTCTTTATTTCCCTTTCTTTATGGATTTTGTGGGTGCAATCCGCTGAAAACCCTCACGAGACAAAACTCGTCCTCTAGGGGGAACCTAGAGGTTTAACGGCTTGTTGCACATGCTCAGTGCAATCGCGCGACCTGCGAAAGTGGTCTAATAATCCTTAGTATAGTTTGGTTGTTTTGCTCGAGGACGAGCAAAAGATAGGTATGGGGGTGTGATTGGTCACTAATGTTGCATATTTAATATCATATTTCCATACTTATTTTAGAATAAAACTTTGCATTGTCCTAATTAATTTATTTGCAGGCCCATTCTTAAAGGAGATGAAGAGAAATGAGCCCAAAAGCCCACCAAAATTCTGAGTTAAATCAGAATAAATTCGCACTCAAGAAATCAGGGCAAAATCAAGAGGTTGAAAATCGGTTAAGAAGAATCCTCTCAGAAACGATCGGTTAAAGTCAAAAGAATCCAAGGCCATTTCGTCAGAATCCGGGACTCAAACGAAGAAACCAACTCAAGATAAAAGCAGAGGGGAATACCTGGGCGACCCACCAACAGGGTGTGGCCACCTGGCCACACCCTGGCCGCGGAAACGCGGCCCTAGCCGCGTTTCCGCGGCATTGTTGGGGAGTTAGGGGGAGCGTTTGCTCCCCCGTCCTCCCTAGGATCCTATAGATTGGGTTTTTGCCTATAAAAGGCCTGTACTTGCGCTGAAAATTGGACGCCAATGCAGAGTTAGGATTTAGACTAGTTTTTCAATTCTTAGTTTAGGTTTTTCTTTTCTTGTTATGTAAATTGTATGTAAGCTTAGGTTAGATGATGATTCATGTAAGTAAGAGAGAGAGGCATATGTTGAGAGTGACACCGATGTACCCTCCTCCTTTCTTTCATCGTTTCAAGCAATAAAAGGTAACATTTGTATGTTCTGCTTTACTTTCATTTTCTTTTGTTTTCGTCTTCCTCTTCTACTTTACCTCGTTGTTTTTTGTTGAGTTTATAAGTGAATTCCAAAGCACAAGTATAACGATGTTATGTGAGTGCCAACGATAGTTCATGAAGGCGTTCTCCTCCTCAAGACGTATCACTTCATGCTTGTGCTAGACTTGATGATATAATGCGAACGGGGACTAAGCTCGGACTTATGATCTATGCGTTGAACGCCTCCTAAACAAAGGTAGAACATGCAAAGGTTTTCAGGTAAGTCATCAATCAAAACTAGGTAAGTATTTCTTCACTCTTCTTTCTTTCTTTTCTTTTATTTCTTTAGTATAGATCACCACCTCCTCCAAATCATTCTTTTTCGACTCATATGTACATATTCACTTTCTTTTCACTTCCTTGTAAATAATCATTTGTACATAGTCGCTTTCGCCGTTTTCTGGTTTTTTCCACCTTCTTCATCTCTCATTTTCTTTTAACCTTTAACATAACTCTCTTTTCTTATTTTCTTAACTAAAAACAGAGAAGAACTCTCGTTTGATTTTCACAAAGATTTCAATAAAGAACGTAAACGCTTCTATCGCAAAACCCTCCTTGTGGATCACGACCCGCATAGCCACTTGCTATCGCGGTAAGAATTGAGCACTTGCACATCTTCATCTTTAAGTTCTAAAATTCCATATTTTTTGTGCAGGTTTAGCCTCAATCACTAACCCTCTACCCCTAGTCGACTAATGGCAGTTTCTGACTGTTGGACAGTTTCTCTTTTCTGGTGTTTTATCCAACGTTATCTAACATTTCAATATTCAAAATTGACCTGATAACTACCCTAACTGACTATGGATTTTAGCTATAAATAGGTATGTTATCCTAGGCTAAAAACACCAATTAAAATCAAAAAATTTCTGGCCAAAAACTCTGTTCAAAATTCTGGTTTTCTGAAAACTTGTTTTCACTTTCTGTTTCCTCACCAATTCATACTCTATTGTGAAGATTTCTGAAAGTTCACCTATAATAGTTCTTATCCACGATCACATACAGATTCAAGGCTTATAGGAAAATTTGTAATCACTCAAAGAGGAGCGTTATATAAGAGCGTCTTCGGGTTGAAGAGAGTTTGTACAAGGTGTTGTGGTCTTCTTGGTTGTAAGAAGAGTTGTACACATTTGGCAAAGGAGATTTGTCAAGCGGTGTGCAAGGTGTTAATTTTGGGTGAACAAAGTCAAAGGATAAAGGAAAATCTCAAACGGGTGACTTGGGGACTGAATATCCAACAATTGATATCATCTCAGGACCAACAATTAGTATCAGATCCCTGCATACCCAGTCAAGAACATACAAGGATGACAACGGAGTTCCCTTTATCATAATTCAAAGAAGGACATTCGATCAACTACACCGCTATTCGATGGATCGATCTACAACTACTGGAAGTGTAGAATGAAGATCTACTTGTAATCGATCAACTACGAACTATGAATATATATAGTAGAAGTAGCATACACCAAACCGAGTACCAACTATACCGCTTGGAGTGATGATCAAAAGAAGAATGCGAACCTTTTTGCCAAAGCGATGAATGCTTTATTTTGTACCTTAACCAAAGAAGAATTCAACCGTGTGTCAACAGCCACTTCTGCAAATCAAATATGGTACATACTACAGGTAAAACATGAAGGCACAAATAAAGTTAAGGAATCTAAAATTTCTATTCCTGTCCACAGGTTTGAACTTTTCAAAATGAAGGAGAATGAAACCATCTCAGAAATGGTTACAAGATTCACTGACATAACAAATTCCTTAGCATCCCTTTGAAAGGAATACACCCAAGTCGAAAAAGTTCGCAAGATCCTTCGTGCACTCACGCCAGATTGGGAGAAGACAACTGCAATCGAAGAAGCGAATGATCTCTCAACAATATCATTAGAAAACCTTATTGGTAATCTAATGGCATATGAAGTGCAACTCGAAGACAGAAAGAAGGATGAACAGCAATCTCTCTTAAAGAAGAAAGAACTTGCCTTCCATGCATCCTCAGACACGGACAATTCAGATAACGATGAAGAGGAGATGGCAATGCTTTCAAGAAAATTCAGAAAGTTCTTGTCGTAAGGTAAGTTTAAATGTTTTAATTGTAATAAAATAGGTCATATGAGGAAGGATTGTCCATTACTCAAAAATAAAGGTAAATTCAAGAGCAAAAAGTTCAGAAAGAAGAAAGACTACCAAGCATCATGGGAAAATAATGATTCCTCTTCCTCTGATGAAGAAGAAGCCACTGAACATGCCAACATCTGTTACATGGCTCTAGAAGAAGATAAGGTACAATTTTCTGAACTCTTAGATGCATTTCAAAAATTATACAATGATCTTAAGAATGAAAAGATAAAGAATAAAGTTTTGACAAAGGAAAATGAAAAACTTTTCAAAGAAAATTCTTGTTATGCTTCTCAAATTTCTTCTATAAATTCTCGAAAAGATGATTTTAAAAAAGTGATATCATCATAAAAAAAGATAATGAAAATTTATTACAAAATAATGTTTTATTGAAAAGAGAAACTATGTCTTTAAATAAAAGAATTTCTGTTTTAGATAAAGACATATCACTTTTCAAAATGAAGTATGAAAAGATTTTGAAAAATGTGACTAAATTTTATCAAGAAAAAGAAAAGTTAAATGATTTGTTATCATATCAAAAGATGTCACATAATCATTATGATCTTTGGATTTTTTAGAAAATCCACATATGTCAGTAATCCATATAATTCTTTTGTGAAAAGAAATACTAATATTATTTCAAAAAAAATTAAGAACAAGTTCATATGGATTCCTAAAAATTTAAGCATTATTGATAAAATACATATATTGCATCAACATACATGATATATGTAATTCATGCAATTATGTGTATACAAACAGATGGAAATTAAATTCAAATTGGGTTTGGATTCCTGAAGGTTAAATGCTTTGACCTTATTATTGGTACCATTCTAATGTCTATCTTTCAGGTACCATATAAGAAGTTTGATAAGAAAAATATTTTCAGAATATTTATTATATATATTTGTTATAATATATTTTTTGCAGGGGGAGAATACATGTTTTTCTATATCTATTATAACCTTTTTCTGTAGGGGGAGAACACATATTTTTATATATTTGTTATAACCTGTTCTACGCAGGGGAGAACATATAACATATTCTCTGCAGGGCGAGTATTCATGCACACAAAGTGTCTTCATCAAAAAGGAGAAGAATATTGGAACTTGCTTTTAATGATACATTTGTATCATTAGAGCTCTATCTCAAAGCCTATTAAGAGTTCTACATGCTCAAGACTTCCCAAAGAAAGTGACTGTGGATGTGTATTGTAATGTTTAATAGTATGTTAAAAGCCTTGAAACATACAAACACATCATAGCATTATTAGTCGACTTATACCCTTTTGTAGTCGACTTATACATACTATAGTCGACTTGGCAATTTTCCTAGTCGACTAACATTTGTCCTGAAATGATACCAACTCTCTGTTTCTGACCTGCACTCACTATTAGTCGACTCACTAGATTTCATAGTCGACTAATACTTGGCCTAGTCGACTAACCACATAGTCTGGTTGACTAGTTTCAGTTTCCAGAAACTTGTCCTGTGTTTCAATCTTAACCTAGTCGACTTGGTCCCTTTTGTAGTCGACTAACCCAGTGTAAATTGCCTAACCTAGTCGACTAACCCCTACCCCTAGTCGACTAATGGCAGTTTCTGACTGTTTGACAGTTTCTGTTTTTTGGTGTTTTATCCAACGTTTCAATATTCAAAATTGACGTGATAACTACCCTAACTGACTATGGATTTCAGCTATAAATATGTATGTTATCCTAGGCTAAAAACACCAATAAAATCAAAAGTTTTCTGACCAAAAACTCTGTTCAAAATTCTGATTTTCTGAAAACTTGTTTTCACTTTCTGTTTCTTCACCAATTCCTACTCTATTGTGAAGATTTCTGAAAATCCACCTATAATAGCCCTTGTCCACGATCACATACAGATTCAAGGCTTATAGAAAAATTTATAATCACTCAAAGAGGAGCATTGTACAAGAGCGTCTTTGGGTTGAATAGAGTTTGTACAAGGTGTTGTGGTCTTCTTAATTATAAGAAGAGTTGTACAGATTTGGCAAAGGAGATTTGTCAAGTGGTGTGCAAGGTATTGATTTTGGGTGTACAAAGTCAAAGGATAAGGGAAAATCTCAAGCGGGTAGCTTGGGACTGGATATCCAACAATTGACATCATCTCGGACCATATCGGACCGCATACAAGACTGTCCTCGGTATGTCTCATATCGAGTTATATTTGGGAAGCCCTGCCATTTGCCTGTGGAGCTAGAGCACCGTGCTATGTAGGCGATAAAATAGTTGAACTTTGACTTAAAGAAAGCCGGTGACTTGAGAAAGTTACAGATTTTCGAGTTAGAAGAGTTAAGAAATGATGCATATGATAACGCTCGGATCTCTAAAAATAGAAGTAAACTCTTCCATGACAAATCCATTCATAGAAAGAATTTTGTCCCAGGACAAAATATTCTATTGTATAACTCTAGGCTCCACCTTTTCCCTAGTAAGCTGAAAACCAGGAGGTCAGGATCGTATATTGTACAAACAGTCTACCCTCATGGTGCGATTGAGATTTCTGATCCTAGGAGTGGCAACATGTTAAAGTCAATGGTCAGCGACTTAAGCTATTCTACACCACAGAGTCTGAGTTACACTATACTCTCGAACTGGGTCTTTGTTACCCAGTGTACATGTGACCAAATCGTTCTACCCTCTTCCCCGGTGTTTCATGTAAATCTTTTTGGGACCTCCCTTGTAAATTAAAACAAAATAAAAAACATTTATAATAATAAATATAAAAAAAATATATATATATATAATAGAAACAAAATACCAAAAATGCAAATACATAAAATATAATATATATATTGGACCTAAGTGCTAAATAACACTTAGGTTTTCTTCCCTTTATTTACTCCTTTTCCCTTCTAATAAACCAGAATTTTCCTAGGGTTGCAATTTTCCCTTTTCACCTAGGGCAAATTTGAAATTCTACCCTTCTCAGGCCCCTATATATTCCCCTCTCCATCTCTTTTGTTCTCTATCCTAACTTCTGAAACCAGATCTGAGAAGAGAGAAGCGAGCGCCGCCACCCAAAATTTTCCCGAGCCCCTACCTCTCTGCAAAAGCCGCGTTTTCTCGGCCCTCGCCGCGCATCCATGACCTTCTGGTGGAGTCTGGAGCGCCGCTAAATTTTCCTACAGTTGCTGCTGTCTGTAGATCTCCGATCTACTACCTGATTGCCTGTTACGCCTGTGGATTACTCTCTGCAGTCAAGTTTTGGTTTCTCCCCACGTAATCCGGGGGTGGTTTGCAAATTTCTTTCCTCTACTTCGTATTTTCCGTCATGGCCCCATCATATTTGCTGAAAAAGACTTTGCTAGGATTTTTAGTGATATTAATGGTTATGTCCATATCTTTTTGGATCAAATTCATGAATGAAATTGGTATGCATTAGTCTATGATTACTCCGATCATAAGGCTTACCATTATCCCGAGCTTGTCAAGCTCTTCTATGCTTCACTTGATCAAGCCTCTATTAACTTTGACACAAACCAATGCATGGTGCACATGCCCACGGGGGACCTTGTTAAAACTGTTGATATGTTGGAAGACTACACCCAAGTCCCCAGCAACCCGCACCATCGCGACCCCCTACCATTAATTGACTACATGACAGTCATGGGGCTCGCTGTACCGAGCAAGATAGGGTGCTCAAAGCCAGTACGACGTTTCGCAACATCCATTGCGTTGGACACTTGATCCAACGCAACATACTAGGGCTTGACCATACGACCTCCTTCAATAGACCAGTGCTACAGATCATTCGCGATCTCATGACTCGGCAGCACACCATCTGCATTAACATGACCATATTTCATGCTATCATCAATAACTCCACGCGCGCACGCGGTGCCAAATACTCGCATCCAGTTTTGATCACTCGTCTGTGTAGGAACTTCTTACCAGATGCGGTCTTTAACTAGTACGATAGGGTATTTGTTGCATAAGAAAGGGCTACAAGTGCTTACAATAGTTGCCTTCATGCAGTCTGGACCCCTAGTGTCCAGCCTAAAGATGCCCCAGCCGAGTCCTCTTCGGAGGAACTTTTGGAGGATGATGATGACCCGACCTTTTGGCAGCAGGACCCCCCAACTAATTCACGAGTCTTCATGTCTACCATTTGGCGTGGCATGAAGAAGATATTTAAGGGGAAGGTTAGACTACGAAAGCAGGTAGGGAGAAGACATCTCGCTTAGACCGCATCGAGGAGGGTCTGCAGCGTTCGCAGTCGGCCGAACTTAGCACCACCGTTGGTCCGAGCCGAAGGAGGGGGTGACATCTTTTCTTTACCTGTTTCATGCATATACTTTACTTGCATACATTAGAGACAATGCATGAGATAGGTATGGGGGGTAGATACTAACATAGGAAAAAAAATTTAGTTTTTAGGATTTTCTTAGATTTTTATTTTCTTTTAGATTTTTCTTTTCTTATATATAAAAAAAGAGAATAATAAAAAATATAAATAAAATATATAAAATATATTTTTTCTGTGATCCATTTTTGAAAAGAATTAACTTGATATTAGAAATTAAGGAAATTCTAAACTATGATTTCTTAATATAAGTCAAAATGAGAAGTATTGTTGGATTTTTAGGTTAAGAAAGAAAAGAATAGAAAGATAGCTAAATTTTGAATTTTTTCTAGGCATTATATACATTTACATGTTGAGGGATTAATCAAGGACTTAGTACCTTTGTCTATATATATATATAAAAGGAAAAAGATAAAAAAATAATAATAATAAATAAAAACTTGATCACCAATTAAGCTGATTAGTTATGCCTTAAGAAGCATAACCAGACATGCCTAAAGGTGGTTGAGTCCTTAGCATTCGTGGCCTAGTTTACTCGAGTCCTTGGACCTTAGGGATGTATCTTCATCTGGTGCCCTAAGACCGTCTGGTCTGGGAGTCATCAGTAAAAGGCTCGCTACATGGGTACATTAGAAAGCCTAATGAAGCTAAGGGAATAAATAAATGTAAATATATAAAAATATAAATATTAACATATATATATATATATATATATATATATATATATATATATATATATATATATATATATATATATATATATATATAAATGTTCCATAGTCTAAGAGCAATCCCTCATACATATAGATGTATATATGCTAGGCTTGATACAAAATCTAGTTTTCTCTCTTATTTTGAAAACTTAACCTAAGTTAAAACGAAACTTCAAAAGAAGGCTTATAAAAAGAAGGAAAAGTTTAGGGCAACTTGAAACCAAAAGATCACCGAAATTCTTGAAAAAATGGATCATAAACTTTTTTCTTTCTTTTTTGAAAAATCACCAACATTTTCTTTCACTTTGGATTTTATGGGTGCAATCCACTGAAAACGCTCAGGAGACAACACTCCTCCTCTAGGATAATCTAGAGGTTTAACGGCTTGTTGCACGAGCTCAGTGCAATCGTGTCACCTACGAAAGTGGTGTAATAATTTAGTTAAGATTTTTTCTCTTTTTCTTTGCTTATTTTGCTCGGGGACGAGCAAAAGCTAGGTATGGGGTGTGATTGGAGTTCATTTTTGCATCATTTTACACCACCTCACCATGTTTTATGTTAATAAAAATGGGATTTTTATTGCTTTTCTCTCTTATCTTTCAAGTCCATTATTTAATGGAGAAGAAGGCCCAAAGCTTGAGATTTTTGAGGAATTAAAGGCATTTTTAGGAGCCCACAACTATGAAGCCCAATTCTGGAACGATGCAAAGTATATTCTCCAACTTTTAGAAGCTCCAGCTGGGCACACATAGCCCAACAGAATGTCAGAGAATTCGTTGGCGCAAGGCCAAGATGCTGCCGTGAAAACGCGGCCCTGGCCGCGAATCCAAAGCACTTCCTTGGTCGTTGATCAAGCGATTGATCTTACGGCTATGGTGGGACGTTATCTTCTCCTGAAGCCTATAAATAGACCCCAGGGCCTCTGTATAAAAAAGGAGGAGAGAATAGCATTTTATTTAGGAAAATTGTTAGGATTTCTTTAAGCTCTCTTTAGTTTTCTTGTGTAATTTTCATTTTCTCCTTCTAAATCCAGAAAAGAGAGAGTAAGGGTGAGAGATCTCTGTAATTGAAGAAGTGACAACTCAATACAAGGGCTCAAGCTTTCCTTCCTCAAGTCTTTTCTTATTCTATTGCATTACTTTCAAGTTCTTACTTTCTTGCATTTCCTTTCTATCATGTATTCTTACTTGTTCTTATTTTCTATGGCTAACAACTAACTTCTAACACTACTAACTATTAACTCTTGGGTGATTTCTAACTCATATGAATTATTTAGTGTTTTTATTTCTATGTCTTATAATTAACAAGTCTTATATTTCCAATAATGATGAGTAGTGTTTCAATTCTAGTGAATGCTTTGTATCACCTCCATATGATTCATGTGTGCCTCATTTAGAGCCTTGTCTCTTGAACAAGTGCCTTGATGGAACATAAAGATGGATCACTTTAGTATACTAACTCCTATTATATAAGTTTCTTATTTCTGCTAGCTTGTTATAGCTTTGATGGACTAATGAATCTTACATTCTTACTTATGTACGGTGGGAGATGTTTCCTCGTAAAATTTTCTTGAATCAAATGAAAGATTACAGCGGATTAACACTCCGACTACAAGGGAGGGGAGATGTTTAGACTTGAATCTCCCCTTTGTTTAATGTTGGGTTCTTGATGTGGCGGTGGAAAGTAAATCTTATTTTCTGTTGATCGGGTGAATGTCAGGACCTCTTGGGAATCCTCTCTTTGGATGGCAGACGGAGTAACACAGCTCTTGTCGACCAGGAATCTCAAAGAGATTGTAGCCAAAGATTGACTTGTACGCAGCAAGTTGCTTGAAGAGTTGAACTCTCTTTCTTTTTGGTGGAAGTCTCGGGGCCTCTACAGCTCACAAGCGAAATTCTTCTCCAAGAATTATCTGATCCAATCGACCGACCCCCTCCCTCTAGCAAACGGGGCTATTTATAGATGTTTCAGGGGTGAACGTGCCTCCTAAAAATATGGGGTTAATTTCCTCATTATGTGGGCAGTGATTGACCCCATAACGAGGGCAGTTATAACTGAGACACGGGTTTGGACCCTCGCGTCTTGGTGCTGCAGTGATACTGAGACGCGAGTTTTGGACTTCGCGTCTTGGTGCTGCAGTGATACTGAGACGCGGGTTTCGGCCCTCGCGTCTTGACGCTGCAGTAATGCAGAGACGCGGGTTTCGACCCTCGCGTCTTGATGCCGCAGTAACGCTGAGACGCAGGTTTTGATCCTCGCGTCTTGATGCTGTTGTGATGGCTATGATTAGCCCTGCGTCTGGAGTTGATGACTTGTCTTTAATGATTTTTAAACAGCCTACAGAACCCCCTCCAAAGTTTTCGATATTTTGCGGTTGACCGGGACGGATTTCGAAATACTTTGGACTCTGGTTGAATTCGTACTTCTCATGATTGGGCTGACAATCATTTAAGATGCTCTGAGTCTGATCCTGTCTGGAATATGGTCTTCGTGAGTGCACTGTGAAACCCTTTGAAGCCGCCAGAAATGATCGTAGCGAGTGTCTAGATACACAGTCTAGACCTCCCAGTGCTCGAAATTTGTTGTTGGTGTACTTTGAACCAGGGGTAAAGTCATCTGCTTGTACCAGTGTACTGTTGAACTGAATTGCAGAAGTAAGGACTGAATGCAAGTCCTGTAGACGCAGTGGTCATGCTGCTTTAAAGACGCGCCTCCTGTAGGGATGCGTCTTTTGGGATGAAGACGCAGCTTTCGCTCTGTGGAGTAGGCGCGGCTTTGGCCTAATTGAAAAGGCGCGACCTTTGGAGGGACGCGATTTTCTGTTGAACACGAATCCGTGTTGTGGGCGCGTTGCCACGTGTCCAGCAGAATTGAGGGAACATCTTCTTTTTGGCGCGCGAACTTTGCGCTGCATTTAATATGCCTGCCACGCGTCAGACAGGGATTAGGCGTCGAGCCAAGCGCCGCGTATCTCTGTGAATCACTGTGCCTATAAAAGACAACAGTCTTTCAAGAGTCATCATTAGACTCTTCTTCTTCATTTGAGCCTCTTAGGGTTAAGAAAAGCTCGAAGTTTTTTTCCGTTTTCACCATCTTCAACACCGATTCCACAGTTGCGATGGCACCAAAAGCCAAGCATGCTGCTTCATCCTCGAAGGCTGTTGCTCCTGAGACCCAAATGGGTGGTTCCTCCATGCAGGAAACCCCTATTTCAGGTAATAAAATCATCTGATTTAGTTTCTGCCATTGAAGGGGCTTATAGAGTTCTTTTAACACTTAAGTCCCTTTTGAATGTGAACCTTCAACGCGGGCTCGTGCCCGTGTTTGATCTTCAGACGCGATTCTTGAGTTGATAGACAAGACGCAGGTTTGACAACCTCTGCATCTTTCCTTTATCAACTTGAGTCCGTATCTATTTGTTGAATGCAGGGCCTCATTGAGCCTTGCGTTTTAGACTCAATGCTCAGAATATTTCTAAGTGTAGGGAGTTTGACGCAGACTTCTTACGATTCTTGCGCCTTGTAAGATCAGATGCAAGTTTTAATGAATCTCGCGTCTGAGTCCGATACTTAGAAATTTTTCTAAGTCCTGGATTTTAAAATGCGGGTTTCATGCTAGCCTCGCGTTCTTTGAATCTGGACACAGATTTTGATGATCTCCGCGTCTGGATTCATTCCTGCGTTTAAGTTTCAAACACTTAACCATTTTCTTTCAGATTTCTGATCAAGTGTTGTTCTCTTTGCAGTGCGATACTCCTCCAACCCTTTGTCCAAAAAGTGTCACTTTGGGCATGTAGGCGGCACTGATTATAACCTGACCTTTGTGCTGCAAAAAACTGCTCCTGTGACTACTGGTAAGTCGAAGGAGCGAAAGGAGAAGATCTCCAAGGCCAGTATGGTGACCCTCCCGGAGATTATCTCTGACAGAGTGTTTGAGACGGATTCTCGCACTCTATTATAGAAGCCTATCTTCTTTTTTGGTGATGACATCGACGAGGATGATAGGATTTTGCATGACGGAGATTATAAGTGGCTCCGTCAGATAGGGGATAGGAGGTTTTTTCTTCCCAATATGGAGAGAATGTATCCCCTATCTTATCTTCAGCATATGTCTGTTCACCGTGCGATGGACTGGAATCTTTCCCGATTTGTCTCCGGTGCCTCTCTTGGCAGACTAGGTGCCAAAGAAATACACTCTACCGGCCATGGGAAAGAGGTCTTTGGTTTATTCCCCGGATTGGTCAAGTCTGAATATCCGAGAGGGGAACCCCTCTGCTCGGCACCACCTTTATCAGCCAGTTCATGAAGGTCAGGGGTGATTTTCCCGTCGACTTTCACCCACTCGGGTGGGTTCATTCTTCCAACAAATCCTGGTGGGGCAGGATGGTTGGATTTGTCCTTGTCGAACTTGGAGCTCTGCTGGAACAGGTGGGGCTGTACCACTCGGTCAAGGTTGTGCAGTATGGCCTCTCGTAAAGTTTACATAATTTCTATGGCATCCTGGAGCACTATAATCCTTTGACGGGGACCTTTTTTACTCCGTCGGAGAGATGGGGCTCGCTCTTCATAAGCTGTATGAAGTTTCGGGGCTTGTTATGGGAGATCCCCTTATGAAGAATACATTCTGACTTCTGCAGAACTTCATCTCTTGAAGAAGGAGAGCCCTCAAGTATATGAGACATACTAGGAAGTGTTGTGTCACTTTCACATCTGCGGCCAAATAACCTCCTGGAGGAACAGGGGTATTAAGCAGATGTCCTGGACGAGCTACCTATTTAGCGGTATAAATAAGAAAGATAGCCCAGTGACCAGTCTAGCTCCTAGTACTGATAAAGAAATTGCTGAGAGGATTGACGCCTCTGCGAGCTCTTACACCACGGAGCAAATGAAGATACTTTCAAACCTGATACGGTCTTTGAAAGTTTTCATCATCAAGCCCGAGTTTCCATTTCTGACCGGGCGCTATTGGCGGGCTTTCTTATGCTATGGCTAAAGCGCTGCGTGGTGCCAACACTGCCACATGAAGTAATTGTCGCCGATGTGGTGTACCCGGTGGTCTTGTTGGCCTACGGCAAGTCTATCGCCCTCCTTCCAGCAATGGTGGCTAGAATTCAAAGTGGATTACGGGCTCTGGTTAAAAGCCTGTGCCAAGTGGAAGCCATTGTCGACTCCAAGGGTAGACCAGAGGTTGACTCGGAGGGAAGGCCAAGAGTAAAGGCCCCTAACCCCAGGATCGAGCTTCCATATACGTACTTGATGGCTTGGTACGTTATGCACTGCCCTTCACTGATGACGGCGATGCCTCTATCCGAGGGGTTTGTCCCTTTTGTGCGAAAGCTGGAGAACTCAAACTGGTCTTATTATTACATGTTCTATGTTCAGAAATGTATTCTGAACGCTTCGAACTATCATCTCGACCGTTGCTTCCCCGAGATCGCTGATGCCTCTTACGGGGATAAATTTTTTGACCTTGCGGGACCAGATGATTTCACAAGGTTGCCATCGGGAGTCTTCTGGTGGCTGATTAATATTCGGCCTGGGTATCTGTTCTTTCGGCAAGCGAACTCATGTACGATCGAGCCTTATATGCCGAGCCGTTTTGCTCGACAATTCGGCTATGATCAACTATATGTCGGTAACCCAAATGCCAAACTCTCCTTTAGCGGAAATTTGTTTGAAGGTGCTCGGGCATGGTATTATAGTGTGGCTGGAGGCACAAAAGCTGTTTTCAGCTTGCCTCACAAAATGCCCAACTGTTACACTAGCCTTAGCTTCTGTACTTGGTACTCCCTGGCTAGAAGATGCCTGGTTTCTCAATAAATATCTCATCCATTAAGAGCATCAAGGCGTCTTATAAGGACAAATTGGAGTCCAACAAACGCGCGCGAGGTATGGAGGAATACCAGGCAGCCGAGAAAGAGGCAGGAGGGGAAACAGGGGCGGGACCGAGAGCAACAGCACCCAAGGAGCAGCCCGCTAAAAAGAGTCGGCAGGCTGTGTCCAAACGTTCCCATGGCTCTACTTCCAAGGGTGAGCCTATCCCAAAGAAGGCTAGGAGAGAATCGGAGGCCGAAGCTTTAATGTCCGAGGTAGCCCCTTCTGGTGTTGAGGAGCAGAGGGAGGAAGAGGAGGAGGAAGAGGAGATTCCCCTTCTTCGTCCTCGCGGTCTACGCAGCAGGGGCCCCATGATCCTGGAAGAAGGAGAACTTGCAGATGAACCCGTCACGACTGAAGAGGCTGAGCGACCTGAAGTCGACTTGGTCGGGAGGGATAACGTTGAAATCCCAGGGGTTTCAACTCAGCCTGGGCCTTCTTCGGTTTATGAGAGGAGCGCTGAAATACAACAGCCTGGGTCTCCCAGTGTATTGATGCCCACTTCACAGACTTTTGATCCCAGTCCTGCCAATTGGGTGCTCGGTAGTAAAGCCTTGATTGCTGAACCTGCTTGTGTTGAACTATCATCTTCATCGTCCGAAGAACATGGATATTATTCTGGCGAAAAAGTTGATTTTGGCGACGAACCCGCTCTTCCTGATACGAGCAAATTTTCGCATATTTCAGAGGAAGAGATACAAGGACTCGACCCTGTGGCGACTTCACTGTTAGGAATAATTGCAGCTACCGAAGGTACTTTTCTTGTTTTCTTGAACCGTCTCCTTCTCAAGTTAGGGAAGGGTTCTGACATTTACTTTTAATTTTCAGGGCTGGCTGTCGACAGTGAGACCACCACCTCCTCTCATATTGAAGAGATGATTCAAGAGCTTGCCCAGCAAGAGGGCCCTGAGGCTCCTATTACTGGGATGCCTCAAGAAAGTGCGACCGTTGAGGTCGGGGAGGCCTCAACCCCACATGACCTGTCCAAGAACTTGCCATCTTCAGACCCTCAACTTGGTAAGAGAATACTGACGCATTGAATATTCTCCTTTTATTGTCATGGCTGATGTTTCGGTGGTTTGCAGAGAGCGCTGGAGTAGCTCAAGTAGAGAATCCTGCGGCAAACATTGACGCAGAAGGTAGTACAGTTCAAACCTCGACCGGGGAACCCGATGTCGCAAGGTTTGCTGTTACTCCTATCACAGTGGAGGCTGCTACGATAATAACCGTCCCGAACGTATCGGTGACTACCTTAGCATCTGACGAACCTATCGTCGGCCTCACTCCTGAATTGATTCCGTCTCTCGCCCTGTCATGGAAAGGGGGTCCGGGAGTACATCAGCAGAGTTCTCTCCAGTTAATGACATCATGGAAGAGCTAGCACGTCAAATGGTGCGGCAATTCTTTACTTCCATGCGATCTTGTATTGACCTCATCCTTTCTGGGGCAGCACTTTCGAGTTTGCCCGAATACTGCTCGAAAATCAGATCGAGAACATCGGTCATACTGGGACATGCTGGTGGAGCAGCTGGGGAGCCACCTGAAGGAGCTCAAGACTCTGAAAAATGCTGGCTTAGTAGAGGAGGCCTGGATAACCCTGAATAAGCTTCTTGCCGCTCAAGAACATGAGTGAAAGGAGATGGAGGAACAAATAGCTGACGAGGCCCGCCATCTCCAGCATTTCCAAGCTGACTGCCAAAGGCTGATTGGCGATTCCAAGGAATCTGAAATTGTCATATAGAGTGCAGAGCAGATTATTGTCACTGCTCGAGCTACCATAGCCAGGGCACAAGCCTTGATCGAGATCAATGAGCAGAAGCTTACCGCTGCTAGGAAAAGGCTGGAGGAGCTGAAAAATGCTAGAACGCAGGCTGAAGAAAGCCTCTCCGTTCATTCTTCCAGGTTGGAGTCTCTTCAAGCGCAACTGGCTGCGAAGAGATTTTTGTCTGAGGAGGAGCTACGGGTCCAAGCTCTGATGGAGGCTGAGAAGGCACGTCAGCACGAGATGCATCGTCTCCGAGAACAGATCCGTTCTTTGGCGAAGTAAGATTATTAGCCTCCTTTTTTTGTTTAAAAGAACACTCTACTTGTCAAAAGTGTCTGTATTACTTTTACCATTTTTGAATCAAATAATAAAAGTCTTCAGAATTTTGCTCTATTTCAAGTTTTTTGCTCGCTGTAGATGAACTCAATTTCATAACCACAGCCTTTGACTGTAGTCTTTAGTCGGCCATGAATAATAAACTCAGGCTGAACTGAGTTCTTGAGCGAAACGCGATTCTGATTTATAGTGGAGACGCGGTTCTGGAAACGCGACTCTGACCCGCTAATGGAGACATCGTGAAGACGCGTGAAATCTCCTTTTTGATAAAGTTGCGACTCTGATTATGGAAGGACGTGGATCCCTGGACGCGGCCCTTAATTCTGTCAGGATGCAGAATTCAGGATGTAGTGGGGACGTGGTCTTAGGCTCCTCAAGACTGACGCATGGATCTGAGCTAGTTGATGGGCACGCGGCACTGGCTCAGTAGAGACGGAACTCTGGCCCCTTTATAAGGCGCAAACTCAAGCTATATTGAGTTTATGATAAAGACACGACTGTCATCTCGTAATAGAGATGCAGTTCCAGGCTCCACTTGAATGACATAGGCCTTCTCTGGTTGTTGAGGATGCAAGCTTTGGAACGCAGCTTTCAAGTTTTTTTTTTTTTATAAGTTGATGTGAACGCAAGACGCAACCTCGGAATGGACCCCATTCGCTGAGGGGACGCGGCTCTGAACGCGGTCACAGATCTCTTAACAGGAATGAAAAGAACGCAGCCTTCGGGTTCATGAAGGGACGTGGGTTTTAGGACGCGACCTTTGAGTCTGCGGTTGACGCAACCTCCCAAGCGTTACATGCAGCTCGTCTTAAAGATCTTGTTAGATCTTTAAATGTCAAATCGGCGTTAACGATTGGGGACTCGTGTCCTCCGATGTTTCCCGAAGCGGCAATCCACGCGTCAGCTCTTCATTGGGCTTTAACGTTAATATCTTTAAATGCCAAGTCGGCATTGACGATTGGGGACTTGCGTCCTCGGCGTTTCCCGAAGCGGCAATCCACGCGTCAGCTCTTTATTGGGCTTCGACGTTCGTGCGGGAATTAAGGCCGATGGCTCTGATTTTTATGCCATTAATTATAGGCCTTATGGGTTGCCTATAAATAGGCCTCACCTCCTTAACAGTCCATTGCTTAGACTATTTTCCCTCGAGAGCAGACACTCTAAGGGACTTCATCTTCTTCCTTTAATGGGATTTGCCCCCATGGACAGCGAAAACCCAAAGCTTTCATGCTTTTCTTTAATCTTTCCTGAAGATTATTACTGTCAAGTGATTTCATGATCAAAAATTGTCCCTCTGAGTACCTTTTATATCCGCGACTTGATGCAAAAGTTCAACCTTTAAAGGGTTATTCTGCGGGTAGGAATTACTTGTCCATCGTGAAATACTCAGCCCAACTGAGTTTCAGTTTTGCTGTCCCTTGAAGAGATTCACCTTCTTGACCTTCTCTTGAAGCCTGACTGGTGCGCTCATTATTTGGAAGTTATGCCTTTTAGACTTCTTGATGAAGCACGAGTTGATTGAGTTTGAACTCTAACTCAAAATCCTCTGGACGCGAGTGTAATGGACTTTGCACCTGGACTGTGAGACGCGAGCTTTGCATATAGAGCTCGCATTTGAGGTTGTTGACTTAGAAGAATTTTAATTCTAGCCGAAGGCTTCAAACTTGAATGTAGCAACCCTTGTTTCTCAAACAAGGATGTGGCAATTTTCGTGTCAGGTTCTCTTCGCGTCTCATATTTTAGACGCGGGTCTAAAACTAGACTGCGTTCAAATCTGTGTGTATTCGAAGTCCACAACTTTGATCGCGTTTGTTTCTGTCGTAACAGAATTTTAACTTTCTGCGTGGGTCATCCCTGCGTCTGAAGTTTACAACTATGCTCCGTCTGTCTTTCAGTTCTTCTGTTTCAGAATTCTAACCTTCTGATTTTATTTTACTTCTCGCAGGTAGCCTCAATCATCCTTTCGCACATTTGCTGGGCCCTTGGGAGAATATATCGGCCAGCGAACTTGTTCGATGGTCGACCATTGGAGGAGAAGTCACGGCTCCTATTTGTAGGAGACATAATGCACCGACAGTACCCCCGGGCTCATCATGGTCACAGTGGGTATAGCAGTGGATATAGTGGTGGGTATGGTCCTCTTGCAGGTCACTAGAAAAAGGACGACACCTGTAAGGTCTCGAATCCTCCCTTCACCAATCTTACCTCAGAAGTGACATCGATGAAAAGTTCATGTTCATTAGATGACTTTCTGGTGGCAGAGATGTTCATCAACGAAGGATCATGGCCTACACCAGTTGGACAGGTGGAATCAGAAGGTTCTGCTACATTTTGACCTCAAGAAACATCATTGTTCTTGGTCAACGATGGACTCCTTCGATGTTTACGTCAAGCATTATGATGTAATCAGCATCCGATCTTACAATAGTGCTCAACCTTTCTTTGGCGCTCTTCCAAACATCTTGTATTTAGAGTGGTGAGAATGCTTCAGGGAGTGAGTGCAACCTTTTACTGAGAGAGGCACTTCTTTGTACTCCTTTATTGTAACGCTCAATCTTATTGTATAAGAGAGCGTTTTGTATCACTTTCATGTATAAATAAAAGCGACACTTTTTCCTTGTTTTCTTCTATTGTCTTGAATTCCCTTTTTTGTATTGAAAATCAGATGAAAAGAAGTAAAGGTTCTTTGGCTAGCTAAAAATATGATAATACTCCTAACAAGTCAAAGTTTGTAGAAAAAATCCTGTTTCAGGAAATTCACCAATGTTGTCAGAGGTGTGTGATCGGCAAAAAGCAAGCACAAGAAAAGTAGAAAGGGAGTGGGTCGAAGTTACTGCTTTTGCGATTCTTCCGTAGTAGCGAAGTGGCTATACAGGTCGTATCCACAAGGAGGGAGAGCGATGGAAGCTTGATGCGGCTTCAAAGTTCAAGAAGAAAGAAAGTTCTTTGTGTCAAAATAAAGAATTGAAAAGTGAAAACAAGTTGTTTGAAGAATTGTTGGAAAATGTTTTGGGTGGTTTGTAAAAAGTGATTTTTTTCTTAGTTGTAAAAATGCATGGCTAACTTTCTACTAAGTGCTCCCACTAATTTCTAACTTTTGGAAGATAGCCTCACGATGGATCATAGGCGAACACAAACCTTTTGCATTGGAACTATTCACGTGAAAATCGAGTGAAAGTTCATCCTAAAACTTAGCTTTACACGGCAAAAACTCGGACATTCCCTTATCAAGATCCGATAGAAGGCGAGAATAAGGGAAGACTCGAGTGCACTATTGGTATCGGCAAAGTTAAAAGGAGAAGTCTCTAACTTACAATAACAAGTAAAGTACACAACTCATAAATCATCAAAACTCATTAAGCATGAAGTATAAGAAAGTAAATACTTGTAGGTAAATTAGAGTTAGAACCCTCGTCTTAAGATGCCATAGCTCTTGTTTGCACAAGGCTTGTTTGACACTATTGACTCATTAGGGTTATCAATCAAGTGTTAGAAATTAGTGGGTTAGTAATTAGTTAGCCATGCTAATGAAAAGTTAGTTAGCCATAAAAAGAAACAATAAAGGAAAAGAAGTGGAGAGAGGGAGTTACACTACAAGAAAATAAAAGAAAAGAAAAGTTAAAGAGAGGAAGTTACACTAAAACAAAGTAAAAGAAAAGAGGTGAAGAAGAAAGAAGTTACACTACAACAAAGAAGTAAAAGTAAATGGCAAAGACAAGTAAATTGGAAAGAAGGAAGAGAAGTAGTACTTGTATTATCTTGTCACCCTTCAAATACAACCCTTTACACACTCTCTCTTTTTCACTCTAATGGCTAAACCTAAAATTAGAAGAGGAAGAACAACAACTACAAATCCAAAAACAAATTACAACAACTTGCTCTAAACTCCGGATCTGCTTTAACTGAAGACCCCTGGGGGGTTTTTATAGACACCAGGACAGAGGGGGCCACATGAGCAGCACGTGGCCCAAAAATCAAGCGCGCGCGCACCCAAACTGCCGCAGAAACGCGGCTTGGGCCGCGTTTTCGCGGCCCTGGCTGGGCGGCGCGCGCCCAGTTTTGGGCAGCGTGCTGCCCAGTCTGTCTTCTGTCCACCTGAACTCCTGGATTTGCAATTTGATGCCCTGGGCTGACAAAATCTTCAATCTAAAGTCAATGGTTACTTGGTGGGCTTTTAATCACCAATTAAATGGTGATTTAAGTCTTCTTCTTCATTTGCACACCATGGACCTAGGATCAAGCAAGCAAGGTTTTATTAGCAGAATTTTATATGAAATAAATATGAGAATGTGATGAAAATTATGCAAAATTAGAGACTAATCAGTGTGATATTAACTTAACAGAAGTAAGTTAATTCTTGTGGACCTGCTAGTCTATAAACGAGAATGACAAGTGAAATTTGTACCCCCAGGGAGAATGAGTTTTCATCAGAGGTTCGGTGTTAACTTGACTAAGACTCAGTTGGAGATTTAATGAAAACACTGTTAACGGTGTAATGTTAACATAACAATATTTTTAAGTGGACTTGTTATTCTGTTGACGAGAATAACAAGTGAGACTAGATTCACGGGGAATCTAGGAGGACTTTTTCCGTTAGAGGTGTGATATTAACTTAACGGGTTGAATATAGTCTTGTCAGAAGTGTGATGTTAACTCGACAAGGGTGTGAGTCAGAGGTGTGATATTAACTTAACTCAAGAGTGTTCCAGCTTCGTTTGAAAAAACTAAAAGTGTCACTGTCATAGGTGTAGTATTTAACTTGACAGTGAGAGTAATACTAGAGGTATAATTTTAAACTTGGAAGTCCGAGGGAAAGTCATGACCATAGGTGTATTGTTGAACTTAGCAATGACCTGGATGCTAGAGATGTAATGTTAAACTTAGCATCGCTCATTTCAGCTTCGATACGGAAGTCTGAGGGAAAGTGAATGTCAGAGGTTTAATATTGAACTTGGCAGCAACTCAATCACTGTTAGAAGTGTAATGTGAACTTAACAGTAATTTGTCAGAGGTGTGGTATTAACTTGACAGAAATTGGCTCGAGATAGGAGCAAATTGAGGACCCGTCGTTCTATTGATGAGAAGTGACAGGTAGAATTTGAAATGTCAGAGGTGTAATGTTAACTTGACATTGAATTGATTTACGATATAAGCAATTTTGAAGACTTATCATTCTATTGATGAGAATTGACAAGTGAAGTTGGAAGTGTCAGAGGTGTAGTGTTAACTTGACAAATCGGAAGACCTGCTACTTCATATAGAGTTGAGACAAGTAAGATTTACACTTACTAGGGAGTATTGAAATTTTTCATTGCCAGAGGTATAATGTTAACGTAGTAATGACTGTATTCTATGGGCCTACCATTCCATGTATGAGAATTGGTAGGAGATTTTGGAGGAGGGCATGGAACCAAGTCCACTTAGGATTTTTAGCAAACCCTCAGCTATCAACGAATTTGGTGTGCCTTTACCAACTACCGTTTGAGTTGGACTAGCCATGCTATTCCCCTCAGCATGATGAGTTGTCGAAGACTTATGTTGGTCTTAGAAGCCAACATTTTCCTCTGTCCTTAGCCGCCGGAGACGTCGGACGTTAATGAAGAGAGCAATACTAGAACCCAAGTTTCATCTTTTGTTTCTTTCTCAAGATTTACATCATACATCATGGTGCAGTCAGTGCTCGATTAGCTTGTCACTGATCTATTGTGATGTGACCTAATAAAGGAAAGAACTTTTCTTAGATCTGGGGCTTTGATCAGAGGTGTAATATTAACTTGATCAGAGGAAAAGTACTACTAAGGATAGTACTTCTTCAGAAATCTGCCGTTGATCGGCATCATGAGTGTATCACCGTTTGAAGTTATGAGGCGATATGCTCCATTTAAGTAGACTGACTCTACTACAAATGGTCCTTCCCATTTGGGCTGAAATTTTCCTTTTGTCTTATGTGTCATCACCATAGGTCTTCTGACGGCTAAGATAAGGTCACCTTTCTTGAAAGTTCGCGCCTTAACTTTCTTGTTGAAGGCTCTGGTAATCCGGGCTTGGTAAAGCTCAATTTGTTGTTGGGCCTGCAGGCGTTTATCATCTAAGGCTTCCAACTCTTGGAGTCACAGTCGATGCTTCTCCCTCTCTGTCATCTCTGCTGTCAAGGCGATGCGTAGAGATGAAATTTGGATTTCTAATGGAAGCACGGCTTCACACCCATATACCAAAGAAAATGGCGTAGCTTTAGTTGGGGTTCGAACAGTTGTGCGATAGGCCCATAAGCATTCACCTAACTTATCGTCCCAGTCACGCTGACTTTTCGAAATGAATTTCTTAAGAAGCTTGCCAATGGTCTTGTTGAAAGCTTCTGCGAGACCATTAGCGGCAGGGTAGTATGCCGTTGAGGACACACTCTGGATTCTGAACTTAGCGCAGAACCTCTGAAAAGCCTGACTGGCGAACTGGGGTCCATTGTCACGGATGATTCGTCGAGGTATACCAAAGCGGTAGATGACGTGATGTTTAACGAATTTGATCACATCAGATGACTTTACCTCTTTCAAAGGAATGGCTTCAGCCTATTTAGAAAAGTAATCGGTTATGGCTAAAATGAACCGATGTCCTTTTGATGATGGTGGGCTGATAGGGCCAACTACGTCCATGCCCCACATCTCGAATGACCAGGTAGGAGTTGTAGAGTGGAGGTATCCTGATACTTGATGGATAAAATCACCATGCACTTGGCAGGCGTGACATCTTTTGGCATAAGTGATAGCGTCAGTGATCATCTTAGGCCAATAATATCCCATCCTTTGGAGTCGATCCCCAAGTTTTGGGCCTGGTTGATGAGCGCTACACATGCCATCATGGGCTTCTTTCAATACCTCATGTGCCTCTTTTTGTGATAGGCACCAAAGCAAGATCCCGTCATGCGATCGATGATACAATGTTCGTGTGATCGCATTATAGTAGAATTTGGGGGCTTTCCATCTAATAACAGCCGCTTCTTTGGTATCATCAGGCAAGATGCCGTACAAGACATAATCAATGTGAGGAAATCGCCAGTCTCTAGACTCTGGGACGGTTGACGACTCAAGAGCTTCTTTAACTTGACAATCTCCTGTTGGCTTCTGGTAATCCTCAGAAGCAATTCTCGGGCAATACAGGTCGTGGCTGTGACAAGTATTTTCTCCACTACTCCAGCTGGAAGGGGTAAAGAGGCGACGAGAGACGCCAGTGCATCTGCATATACATTCTGCTTGCGTGGTACATGGTCGATGTGAAAGTTTATGAACTTTCCGGGCATGTGGACAGTTGCATTGTAATAGGGTACTAGATCTTCATGTCTGACTTCGTACTCCCCACGAACTTGGTTGACGATAAGCTTAGAGTCACCATATGCCTTGAGATTTTTAACGCCAATCTCATCGGCGATTTGCATTCCAATTAAGAGGGCATTGTATTCCGCTACGTTATTGGAGCAGGGCTCGGTTAATGAGAAAGCTCGAGGAATCACATAGTTCTGTGGGGAGACAAGTACTATCCCTACTCCGGCTATGACATGTCCTTACAGACCTGTTCTTGATGCACCGTCAAAGAAAAGTTGCCACACTTGTCTTTCAAAAGATGTCTGGTTAGGCAGACATCAGCGACCTCGTCTGGGAGATTCTCGTAAAGTTCGGTTGCCCTCGAATCTGGATGCTCAGCCGATCATGGTTCTACTCAAATAATAGATTACTTGTTCGCGTCCTTGATCATTGTTCTGAGCTAGCAAAGCTCCTAAAGAATGATCCATTGCTCGGACGTATATCAGGAAAGGTTTTCCGGACACCAGAGCTGTAAGGACTGGTGGTTGTGTGAGCTACTGTTTAATTTCCTCAAACGCTTGTTGGCAAGCGTTGTCCCAAATGAATGAGACACCCTTTTTCATTAATTTGGTAAAGGACTGGCATCTTCCGGAGAGATTTGAGATGAACCTTCGGATGTATGCCAATCGTCCTTGCAATCTCCTGAATTCTTTGAGATTCTGTGGAGGTTGCATCTCCTGAATGGCACAAACTTTTTCCGGGTCCAAGTGAATCCCTGTGGAAGTTACCACAAACCCTAGGAATTTGCCACTGGCCACCCCCAGGAAGGATTTGGTGGGGTTCATGTTCAACTGATGGGCCGCATGATGTCAAAGATAGCCTTTAAATCGGCTATGTGATCACCTTTGGCGCGGCTTTTTACTGCAATATTGTCAACATAGCATTCCACCGTTTTGCGCATGCGTTCATGAAAAATGGCATTCATGGCCCTCTGATATGTCGCCCCCGCATTCTTTAGTCCGAAGGGCATGACGGTGTAGAAGTATACCCCCAGTGGTATCCTGAAAGAGGTATGTTTTTCATCATCAGGATACATTTTGATTTGGTTATACCCTGAGAATCCATCCATGAAGGACATTCGCTCGAATCCACACTTATTATCAATCATGACATCCGTGATTGGAAGTGGGAATTCGTTCTTGGGACAGGCCTCGTTCAGATCGCAAAAATCAATGCAGATCCGGATCTTCCTGCTTTTTTGGCAACAGGAACGATATTGGCTACCCAATCAGGATATTGTTCTTCCCTAATGAAGCCAGAGTCTATAAGTTTTTAACTTCTGACTGAATTGCCTCCATTACTTCTGGACGAAACCGTCGCTGTTGTTGTATGACTAGCTTTACATCCGAGTTAATGTTGAGGCAATGCATAGCCACTTGAGGATCAAGTCTAGGCATGTCTTCGTAATTCCAGGCGAAAACATCTATGTATTCTCGCACAAGAGATATTAGATCTTCTTTCTCGGAGGGCGATAAGCTTCGCTTATAAAGATGGGCTTAGGATTAGCCTCATCTCCTAGGTTAATCTGAACAACATTATCCTCTGTGGGTGGCTCGCGTTGTTCAAAGCGAGTATCCCAAAGGGTATTTAAGTGCTTGATCCAAGGATCTATATCAGACTGGATCATCTCTTCATCTTTGTCTTCCAGATGGCTGGTTGAAACCATATTCACTGAAAGTTCTCTGAAGATATTGCCGACACTAACATCTGACTCCCATGATGACATGCCTGATGAGTAATTATGGCATAATGACTCTTCAGACTCAGAGGCTAATGGGATCGGAGTTGACACATAGCCCAACCCCCTGCGAGTCCGCTGATAATAATCAGGGGTTTTCCCTTTGGCACAAAAGATCGGAGTAGTGTTCTCCTTCCTTTGCCGAAGTTCAACCCTGGACCGTTTGTTAGATCATACCCCATGCTTTCCATCATTCTGAGTACATTTGGCTCATAATGACCAAACTGAGGGGGTTTCTTCTCGCTTTCTGATTCTTCGCGGGACATCAGTTCGGATTTAATTCGTCCGAAAAGAATTAGTTTTTGGCCTTTCCGTCTTGCTGGAACCATGAATATTGATTCCTGCGCATCGCCGGCATCTTGGTACGTTTTGAAGGACGACTTCACTGGTACATGCAATGATGTCAAAGCATCCATTGCCGACCAGGGGTCGCCGTCCATTTCAGTACTAGTGTCTGACGGTACTGAATCAGAAGCGAACACAGAAAGATAAGCCAAATCTAATTCTTCATTAATATACCATCCGCCTACATCATTGGCGGTTATATCAACATCGAGCTTATCAATACTCGTTACAAGTGGATCTAGTTCCCATATGCACTCTTCTTTCTCTGGCTCGGTATCAGCTTCATTACCAGAGTCTGGCTTCTCTGGTTGCGGGATCTCGTTCGTTTCCACAGAGTCTTGGTACAGGAGAGAGTCTGTGAAATAGTTCTCCACTCCCTTGAACGGATGCCTTTCGGCAATCAACGTTCGTACCCTTCTGCTCTCGTCAATATATTTCATGACTTGGTGGAGGGTGGAGGGAACGATAGAATTACGATGAATCCATAATCGTCCCAGCAGCAAATTATATGAGGTGTCAGCATCGATCACGTAGCATGTCACTTCCGATTTTAAATCCCCAATTTGGCATTTGAGCTTGATCTTCCCCATTGGGCATTGGCATTGAACCCATAAATGGTAGTCTGGGTGGCACTCAACCGGTGGGTAGGAATCCCTAAATGTTGCATGACCCGACGAGGCATAATGCTCAGCGCGGACCCTGGATCTACCTGAATACGGTTTACCTCAAATGATCCAATATACCCTGTGAAGTATAGGGGTCGATCATGTTTCCCTTTAACCTGCATATCATCTGCCGTGAAGGTGATGCAGGGAACATTTTGGGAGGCGTGGAGGCAATCCTCTACATCTTCCTCCCCTGGTCCAACCGGTACCTGGGTAGTGAAAACCTCAGCATTAGCTAGAGCCTCTCTTAAAGCTTCTCTGGTTGACTTCGATAGCCTCAGGAGCTCATAAAGAGTGATTCGGGCTGGGATATTGGCCAGTTGAGCCAGGACGTCAAAGCGGTAAGGCGTTGTGGATTCTTCCGTGATGTCTTTTGAGAGAGATTTGGAAAACGAAGCTCTTTCTGTCTCTCCACGGTTGTTTTGTAGAGGGCTTGGCTGACTCTGTAGCGGGTTTTGGAGGGGTTGCCGCCATTTCGTCATACTTTTTCAAATATGACTGACCCGAACGGGTTTCCACCACAAGTTGGTTGGGTTCTACGGCGAGAACTACTGCTTCCTCTTCTAAATCAGTCAGTGAGGGAACATCAGTTTCCGCTTCCCGGAAGAAGCGCACAACACATTACAGGTGAAGCTTTCGCTTTGCCTTTGAACTTTCCGATGGTAACAGTGGTCCATTGCTGGCCATCACAAGGTCGGGATGAACCCACATAACTTCTTCTTGAGGTGTGGGAACGGGTACAAGACCCTTCTCCTGCTGATGGTGAGGTCCATGTTGATCATTCTTAGCTCTCCTTTTGGGATGGGGACTACTCCCAAGGGTGTTGGAGGTTATCTTCCAAACTGGAGGAATGACGTCATATTGGCCGTTACTTTTTCTGCTCCAGACAAAGTTTTAGTACCTCTGTGTCAATCAAAGCCTGAAGGATGTCTTTGAAGACATAACAGCTCTTGGTGGGGTGTCCCAACATCCTATGATACAGACAGTAGTTGGGATTATCAGTTTTACTGATTTCTTCAGGGCATCTAGCTTCAGAAAGCTTCAGTCTGTTGCTCTTGTTAAGTAACTTGAACAGCGAGTCAACATGTTCATCCTTGAAGGAATACTGCTTGCTGGCGCGCGGCTGACTCGAAGAGCCACTTCTCTTGACTGGTTGAGGTTTAACAGGGGATTTAGTCTCTGTCGCCAAGTTATCCTTCCTTTTTGTTTGGAGGGATGCGTCTGGAGCACGCCTTGTCGACCTTTCAGGTCTGGGTTTATTTTCTTCCGCCCTAACCCGGGCGACAATTTCTTCAGCCTGTTCACCTTACTGGATCAATTGTTTACAGGTGCGGATTTCAGCAACTCCTATTTGGGCGAGGAGCGAAGTTTGTAGATTGTGGCGGCATGTCTCTACCAGAGTGACCTGGGTCATACCGCTTGGACATCAGAGTGCTACATTCTGAAATCTTTCTACAAATGATTTGATGGATTCCCCCTTTCGCTGCTTTGTGGCCAAAAAAGTAGGCATTGTGACTTCTGAGTCGTCTTTAAAGAAGCGTGTCAGGAAGAGCTTCTCCAAATTGCCTCAATTTTTATTGGAGCCATCTGGGAGCTTCATGAACCACTCAAAGGTGAGCCCTTTTAGGGTGCCGATGAACAAACGTGCCAGGATGGCATCGTATCTACCACGTTCCCCGTCTAAGACTTAAAGTAGTAGATATGTTGGTTCGGTGACCCTTTACCATCAAATGCTTGGAGGGTCGGAGCTTTGAATTTGGGAGGGTATGGAACAAGGTCCCACTCGCCGGATATGGCAGGACCACTCCTACTTCTTGAAGTCCTTTCCGATTAGTAAGGGCCTCAAGACATTGCTCTAACTGATTCATTCTTTTAGAATGAACCCTTCCCTGGTCTCGGTCGTCTTTTTTCTGAGATGAGGATTTAGACGAGCCAGAAGTAGATTGCTCTTTCTCCTCAATATGTACAGAAGATGAGCTTTCTCCCTCTTTTTGTTTGCCTTTAGACTTTTTAGAGGAGGCTTTATCGGTTGACTTCCTCTTATCTTCAAGCAATTATTCCAGCATCTGCTTAAGGGAATCGATAGATTCTTGTTGAGCACAAATCATCTCGAATTGTTCCTTCTGTCCTGGGCTTGCTGCTCCAAGCGCCTGGTTGTGTCCTCAGGAGTATTTGTCATGTAGATAAAGGTCTCCTTCTCTATGGAAGAGTTCGAAGCCTGTAACTCTGCAATAGCGGAATGCGAGTCATTTACTTCAATGCCTCGAGCCAGAGCATTGTAATTGATCGGGAGAATTACCCAGTCCGAGTGCGAGCATGTCGGTACATTCCTTCTAGCTCTGTGTCAGACTCGTCGGAGCTGACCACAGGTTGCTTTCCCTTACTCCTGTTTGTCATGTCTGCAGTGAGTTCAGGGTATTCAGTGTAGAGAAAGTCTTCCTCTTGTGAGAGCGATTTCTTTTAGCTGATCGGGGAGTTAGAGTCAGCTGTCTAAATTTTGACTGCTGGCTTACACGTGAACTGCAACGGCACTCAGAGAGCATTGTGATAAGCCGTTCGCAGCAACAGATGGAGTGATCCGACTAGCATTTCTCTTCCTTGTCAAGTAATCCCTTAGATCCGCAGGAGGGGGATCGAAGAGATTAGCCTCGGGTTGTCGAGGGCTTTTCAACTTACGAGAGTTCTCCTTGCTTCGCACAGCCGAGACGCAGGGTTCTGAGACGCGGGGCTCATGAACGCAGCTCTTGGGTCTCAGCTCCGGAACGCGAATCTCGCATCTCTGATGAGAAGAGACACGGCTCTCGTGTTGTCAATTATCGCATCTAGACAAAGATGCTTGAGAAACGCAGGGCTGCTGGGTCCCACGTATAGAGGCGGCGCGCGTCTCGTGTCTTTGACAAAGAGCACGAACTCCACGTTGCTCTTTGGAAGCGGTGCTTCAGAAATGTTGTAGGCTGTCTAAAAATCACTAAAAGACAAGCCATTGAAAAGAAGAATTTTGGCCGCGTCTCAACACCAAGGCGCGAGGGTTCAAACCCGCGTCTCAACACCAAGGCGCGAGGGTTCAAACCCGCGTCTCAACCCAAGGCGCGAGGCTCGACTGCCGCGTCTAAGCATCAAGGCGCGAGGCTCGACAGCCGCGTCTCAGCATCAAGGCGCGAGGCTCGACAACCCGTCTCAGTATCAAGGCGCGTGGGTCGAAA